>JAIOTZ010001985.1:0-25621 GCA_023374045.1 Limonium bicolor
CTTCATTTCCCTTGCAGTCCTTGCCGGGGTGGTCTCCATTGCATCACTTACAGTAATAGTGGCGCTCCGGTCCAGAGCCCGTGCTAGCTGCTATCACAATACACAATCAATACTTGACTCACAACTTATCAACATACACTTCAACTTACCACACAAGATTAAATAATTACCCTTAGGTGGGTAAGAGCGTAGGGGTTTCGCCGCATAAGCATATGTGAGCTTCAGTGGCTCCTCAGCTGTGGTGGTTTGGGCTTGGCCCTTGTCACCCTGGTGCTGACTCTTCTGGGGCTGGGGATAAGGTTTCTTCTTCTTCTTTCCTCCCCCGTACCCCTGCGGACTCTGGCCCTCGCTCGTGGCCTTGCGCTTGTGCGCATTCTCCTCGTCCCTCAGACGGACGGTGATCTCCACCTTAGCAGCGGCATGATAGCACTCCTGAATTTAGGATGTCAGTCATGCCCCGCAATACATACTCACAAACTCACATTAATACTCACTTGTAGACTACACATATTCACATCACTCTTTATTTAAATTACCTGCAAGGTAGTATACTCAGCTGGCCCCATCCCATAGCGATGACGGTGGCTGAGACCGTTGTAAAAACGGTTTACCAGTACCCGGTTCGAGTATCCCAGGTCCGGTAACAGGTGGATAAGGCCGGTGAATGCAGTGTAATACTCATCAACCGACACCTTGTCCCCCTGCCTCAGACTATCCAGCTCCAGGCGCTTGGCCTCTTGAACATGCACAGGGTAGTATTTGGCTCGCAGTAGAGCCGTGTACTCCCTCCATCCAAACTGAGGATCCGTCATCCGGTCCTCCCTCACTAGCTTCCACCAACTCTGTGCCGAACCCTTCAGGTAGTAAGCGGCAAGACGGACCTTAGCCTCTGCAGGTACAGCCAAGGTCTCGTAGGCGGTCTCCAACTCGGAGATGTACGCCTCCAGCTTACGTGGGTCGGTCTCCCCATGAAATGAAGGGGGTCTCAAGTCTGCCAATGCCTTGACCCAGTTGGTCTCTCGTGGCGGTGGCGATGGTGGTTGAACTCCGGGCATTTGCCCCTGCTGAATCGCAGCTACAAGCTGGGGTACCATTTGGGCTACAGCGGCTGCTACAGCCTCAGCCATAACCTGAGCCGTAGTGTTCTCGCCCTGTTCACCCGTATCACCAGTACCGCTTCCGCGGCCTCTACCTCGCGGTCTACCTGCCATCTGAATTCACATAAATATCCATTAGCAATATGCTTGCACACTTATCGGTCCAACGGCTGTAACGCTTCCCGACAATAAGGTATCTCCACACTTAGTTAGTGGTTAACCTTTCCATAATGTGCACTGAAGTAACTGTAGTTAGGTTTCCTAACTCGGTATATCCCTAAGCTCAATATTCTAGTCATCAGAGCGATACTTCGCTCTGATACCACTTTTTGTAACACCCCTACTACGCACATCACATTACTTGAAATCGCAGCGGAATATAAACAACTAAACAGTAACTAAACGAATGGTGCTACAACGCCGTCAACCACCCACGTGGTTAACAAGGCTGAATAAATACATGCGTACCGGTCTGATGATCAGACTCCCGAGCATAGAACTAATAACCATATATATACATTAAACAAAATACCGAGTGTTTACATACATCCTACATTATCAAACATCACTGTAACCCGATCATAACCAATATATACCGCCACGGGAGCACAGGCGCATCCCGGGCCAACATCCAAAAGTAATCAAAAGTAAACCTGCATCCTAGGATCTAAAGCCACTCCGCTTCTTCGATCCTCATCCTGCAGTATAAGAAATATGGATCCACCGAGGGGGTCAGCAACCCTTGGCTGGTATGGTTAACGCGCAGCCCATCGGCTACCGGGATACGCGCAACTAATTTTCATGATAACATGGCATTCATTTTACACATAACATAACATAACATAATATGTGGCATAGCATCATCAGTGCATAGCACAACATCACATACACAGTGGATCTTCGTTCCACAATAACAAACCACAAGGGTCAAATAACACAAGAGCCTAGAGAATGATTCACCCTCATGTTAAGCTCGTTACACACACTCATTACCGTTCTGTTATTCGAACGAGTAACTTAAGTCACAGATGGTTCGGATTTAGTGACCCGAACACACCACACAAACACATGTTCCCACTAAACTGATCATAAGTCAGAATAGGTAAGCTTTGGAGGAAGCTAGCGGGAGATCGAACGCCAAATTAAGGAGAACAATCTTAACAACATAAGAGTCGAATCTGATTCAGATATCTACTCTTAACTTACATGCATGACCGGACAACCGGATTCCTCACTTCCCAGTTAACACTTGTTAGAAGTTCATGGTGGAACTTAACAACCAATACACAATAAGTGGTAAGTCATGTTAGACACACACAAGGGAAATGAGTCACATCGTAACATCACAATAATATGAACAACTGTAAACTCATTGCATGTTTAGATCTTATAACGTCATAAACACACAGAAAAACATACAACACACAAGCCGGTGTAAACCGGTAGGCAACAGACTGCAAGAAAACCATACCTTGGTCCTTGCCTCGATTGATTTCCTCCGTAGGTCACTCCTATACATGATTAATAACGTCGGTTAATTATTTATTTAACTTCAACTTACTAAATGTTTAACATAATTGTATGACATGTTTTTAATGTCTAACTTACCCTAGGAAACCTTCATTATACCCCCTAGGGTTAACTACATTAGTCACAGTCTTTTCTGTTTTTTTTATAAGATTTTGGTCTGTCCGACCCACCGTCCGACCCACAACTGGGTCGGACACTTCCAGTGATTTTCGGGTCTGAAGAAACTTACCTTGTCCGACCCATGTCTGAACCAACCTTCTGGGTCGGACCATTCCAGAGAATTTCATCGACCTCAGAACATACATGTCCGACCCACGTCCGACTCACTCGACTGGGTCGGACCATTACAGAACCTTTTCCGTCCTTTAAAACATGACCGTCCGACCCATGTCCGACCCAACCTTCTGGGCCGGACCATTCCAGAACAATTTCCTGACGTCTAACAGAGGCTGTCCGACCCAAACTTGGGTCGGACCCCTGGGTCGGACGTCCTCTAAACTTACCCAAACTTTGTCAAATCTTCACCAAACTTCTCCTAAAGCCTCTTAATGTTTCCTAACAACATTTGGTACTCTTATATCCACATACAACATCCATGAAACTCATTATCTATCACCTTAAACATTTACTCATTTCATACCGAAATTCCTAACACTTATGTTATTTCCTCCTTAGTTTTCCCCAATGGTGTTTCATACCTATGATAACTACTATCCCAAAATGCTTTCTCCTCATTTTAATATCATCTCCCAAGCATCATTTCTCACAACTAATTCCTTATGTCATTCTTGAAATCCTTTTTCAAGTTTACACTTTCTCCTTGTTCACCAAAGTTTGCCTAAATCCTAACACAAGTCCAAATGACTTTGGTTTATCCCAAACATTCTTTTGTACTATAAAATCCTCTAGAACATTGCCTAAGCCCTTCTCACATCTTAAATCACCTTAATGCATGTTCCTTTCACAAGGAAAGCACCTAACCATTCTAAACACTTCTTAACTTATCAAACTCATTTTAAACTCTTAGAACTTCTTGTTTATTACCTAAATTTCGACATAGGTTCTCCTAGAACATTACTAAACCAAAACATATTGTTTTCACCAACAAACAACCAAGAACACTAAAATTCCACCAAGCACTTTCTTATACACAAACTTCACTCATATACCACTACATCACCATATAGTGCATATTTTAAATTGCATGGCACTTAGGCCCTTAAATGACATGGCTCTTAGGCCCTTAAAGTGCATAAACCATAAACACTGAATTTCCACAATATATTTGCCTTTGACCTGCAAATACACTCAACACACATATGCCTTTTACTAAGCTCTTGAGAGCATTCTTCTAAGTCACTTCTCATTTGCTCCTTAGATCATTTTCATAGGAAATGTAAGCTCATTTCTCCTAAGACTTTAAACAACATTAGGTTAGTATATTTACCTCTTTTCCAAACAACTTCTTTCTTGTTTCCTTATAAAACCGGTGAGGTATTTGATTCCTTGTCAACTACTAAACATTATACAAATAACATAATGAGTATTCAAGCTTTAAGCTTTATCTCATTGTAAACCCTAGGTTTACATGATTTCAAAAACATTAATGTAGTTGTTTTACCTTGGCATTTGAAGAGAGTTTGAATATATATCAAGAGAGGACTCCACCTAGTCCATGAAAGGTTGGAATGAACCTAAAACAAAGCCATATAAAGAGCACCTTCAATGGGTATTTTCGGTCACAACAAAACATGAAGGAAATGAAGTTTTTATTTGGGATTCCTTACCTAGAAGCAAAGGAGAGTAATAATATGTAGAAATACAAGCTCAAGCTCCTTCAATGGTGGAACTCCATGGCACCGAAATGGGGCTCCTGAAGTTTTGAGAAGATAGGAATGAAGAGCTTGATGAGAGGAAGAGAATGGTGGTGTTTGTTTTTGATTTGGACAAGTGAGCTTGATTTTACAAGAGATCAAAGATGAAGATGGTGGTGTGTACTATTGCAAACCGTGAGAGAATGAAGAAGAGAGGTTGAAGAAGGTGTTTGGAACCATGGGAAATGAGAGAATGAGATAAACTTGCTTTTAGAAGATATTTATGCTTTATAAAGTAAAAAGGTAACTTAAGTAGTCTTCTTTATTTTCTTAACATGATAACAAGGGTGGTGTGTCACCAACCTTAAAAACCGGCCCCCAATAGTAGTATGAGGGTATTTTAGTATTTGTTGAAAATTTAATTACTTATACAAACATATGTTACAAAATAGCTTATTAAAATCACTATTCATGAAAACAAGGCACATAGAAGTGAAATTTTTGATTTCCCATTGATATAGACATCCAAATGTGATATTATATAGTACACATATATATTTAAGAGTAATGATGGACATCTAGCCACTCAAAACTCATTTACAAGACAATTTTTCAAAAATGTGCTTTAAGACTCCTTAAAGCACATTTTGTGTTTAAACTTGTTTTCAAGCTTGGTTTTCTTTGGTAATTGGTTTAATATGTTCATTAGCATATAATTAAAATCTTGGTAAGTTCATTAGGTCTTAACCAAGCTTACCCCAAGCTTAGAGCACATTTTGGCCTTTATTGACCTTAAAGCACATTTTGTGTTTTCTTTTGTTTAAATTTGTTTACTAATGTTTCTAAGACTCTTTTTAGTCTCAATATACCATATTTAGGTGTTTAAACAATATACTAAGGTTTGGGGTATTTCGAGCATTCATATATCTTAAAAGATCAGAATTATCTTCTAATGAAATTTCTAATCAGGCTACAACTCATAATGAAAAAAGAAAATTTAAATATTTGGTGATAAGAAGCAACCAAAATAGATATTAGAGCTCATTTATTAGTAAATTCAACACACGGTGATAACAAGAAAAATAATATAAACACTCTAAAGAAGACATATAATTAATTGTTAATAGTTTTTTTAAAAGTAAATAAGTAGATCGGATTTGACTCTGACTCTTGCGGGATGAAAATGTGAAAGGGAGAGAGATGAAAATAGTCCCACAAACATGATCACCAACATAGGTGCAAAACAAACATTTTAAAACAAAGAGCAATCACGGGGATAGGCTAGTATGAAAAAAAAGTCTTACGCCATTGTCGGGGGTCGACCGTAATCAGTTTTCATGAGTTAAATAGCATTCTTTTATCTTCGAAAACCAAAACTATCATCGAATCAAACCCGGGTCACCCGCGTGATTGGCAGGAATACTTACGTCTATATTACAACGACTGGTTGTTTATATGATTGGATTTACTTTATAAATAGTAAATATAGACTACCAGTTGATCTGCGTTGTCTTCAATCTTCTCGCATTTTTCTTCCCCAGATACTATGGTTAGCATGAGAATAAAGTGTATTAGGTCATCTACGCATACTTACATTTGTAATAATCATTTCTTTTATTCTCTTACACATGAATTGACCGCGATCAGCTCTCTCGAGTTAAATAGCATTCTCGGGGATAGGTTGTTGTAAAAAAAAATGACATTCGCCGCTGACGGGGATCAAGCCGGGGTCACAAGCGTGACACACATGAATACTTACTGCTATAATACAAAGACTTACTTTTTATATGAATGGATCTATTTTATAAATAATAAATCATGATTACTATTTAGCCAGCACTCCCTCCAATCTAGAAATGAAAATAGTCCCACAAACGTGGTTGCCAATGTCTGTGCAAAACTAACATTTCCGAACAAAGGGCAGTCACAGGGATAGGTTGTTACAAAAAAACAAAGAGACTTACGCCGTTGCCAAGGATTGAACCCGGGTCACCCGCGTGACAAGCGGGAATACTTACCATTATACTACAACAACCAGATGATTATATGAATTTATATATTTTATAAATAGTAAATTTAGACTACTGGTTAGACAACGCTGTCTCCAATCTTCACCGAATCCTCTTCCCCAAATACTATGGTAAGCATGAGAATAAACTATATTTGGTCATCTATGCATACTTACGTTTTAATAATCATTCCATTTATTCCCTTATACAAGAATTGACCACATCTCTCATGAGTTAAATAGCATTCATATATCTTAGAAGATCAGAACTATCTTCTAATGAAATTTCGAATTAGGTTACAACTCATAATGAAAAAGAGAAAATTTAAATATTTGGTGATAAGAAACAACCAAAACAGATATTAGAGCTCCTTAATTAGTAAATTCAAGACACGGTGATAACAAGAAAAATAATAAAAATACTCTAAATAAGCCATATAATTAATTATTAATAGTTTTCTTAAAAAGTAAATAAGTAGATCGGATTTGACTCTGACCCTTGCGGGATGAAAATGTGAAAACGAGAGAGATTAAAATAGTCCCACAAACTTGATCGCCAACATGGGTGCAAAACAAACATTTTAAAACAAAGAGCAATCTCGGGGATAGGCTATTATGAAAAAAAAAGACTTACACCATTGCCGTGGGTCTACCGTAATCAGTTTACATGAGTTAAATAGCATTCTTATGTCTTCGAAAACCAAAACTATCATCGAATCAAACCCGGGTCACCCGCGTGATAGGCAGGAATACTTACGTCTATATTACAATGACTGATTGTTTATATGATTGGATTTACTTTATAAATAGTAAATATAGACTACCAGTTGATCTGCGTAGTCTTTAATCTTCTCTCATTTTTCTTCCCCATATACTATGGTTAGCATGAGAATAAAGTGTATTAGGTCATCTACGCATACTTACGTTTGTAATAATAATTTCATTTATTCTATTACACATGAATTGACCGCGATCAGCTCTCTCGAGTTAAATAGCATTCACGGGAATAGATTGTTGTGAAAAAAAATAAAAAAGGACTTACGCCATTGTCGGGGATCAAGCCCGGGTCACACGCATGACACATAAGAATACTTACTACTATCATACAACTTACTGTTTATATGAATGGATCTATTTTATAAAAAATAAATCATGATTACTACTTAGCCAGCACTCCCTCCAATCTAGAAATGAAAATAGTCCCACAAACGTGGTTGCCAATGTCTGTGCAAAACTAACATTTCCGAACAAAGGGCAATCACAAGGATAGGTTGTTACAAAAAAAATAAAGAGACTTACGCCGTTGTCGGGGATCGAACCCGGGTCACCCAGGTGACTGGTCGAAATACTTACCACTATACTACAACGACTAGATGTTTATATGAATGGATATATTTTATAACTAGTAAATCTAGACTACTAGTTGGCCAACGTTGTCCCCAATCTTCACCCAATCCTCTTCCCCAGATACTATGGTAAGCATGAGAATAAACTGTACTTGGTCATCTACGCATACTTATGTTTTAATAATCATTCCATTTATTCCCTTATACAAGAATTGACCGCATCTCTCATGAGTTAAAGAGCATTCATATATCTTAAAAGATAAGAATTATCTTCTAATGAAATTTCGAATCAGACTAAAACTCGTAAAGAAAAAAGAAAATTTAAATATTTGGTGATAAGAAGCAACCAAAACAGATATTAAAGATCCTTTATTAGTAAATTCAAGACACGGTGATAACAAGAAAAATAATATAAATACTCTAAAGAAGACATATAAATAATTATTAATAGTTTCTTTATAAAGAAAATAACTAGATCGGAATTGAATCTAACCCTTACGGGATGAAAATGTGAAAGGGAGAGAGATGAAAATAGTCCCACAAACATGATCGCCAACATAGGTGCAAAATAAACATTTTAAAACAAAGAGCAATCACGGGGATAGGCTATTATGAAAAAAAAGACTTGCGCTATTGCCTGGGGTAAACCGTAATCAGTTTTCATGAGTTAATTAGCATTCTTATATCTTCGAAGACCAAAACTATCATCGAATCAAACCCGGGTCACCCGCGTGATAGGCGGGAATACTTACGTCCATATTACAACGACTGGTTATTTATATGATTGGATTTACTTTATAAATAGTAAATATAGACTACCAGTTGATCTGCGTTGTCTTCAATCTTCTCGCATTCCTCTTCCGCAGATACTATGGTTAGCATGAGAATAAAGTGTATTAGGTCATCTACGCATACTTACAATTGTAATAATCATTTCTTTTATTCTCTTACACATGAATTGACTGCGATCAGCTCTCTTGAGTTAAATAGCATACACGGGGATAAGTTGTTGTAAAAAAAATAAAAGGACTTTCGCCGTTGACGGGGATCAAGCCAGGGTCACACGCGTGACACACAAGTATACTTACTGCTATAATACAAAGACTTACTTTTTATATGAATGGATCTATTTTATAAATAATAAATCATGATTACTACTTAGCCAGCACTCCCTTCAAACTAGAAATGAAAATAGTCCCACAAACGTGGTTACCAATATAGGGGCAAAACTAACATTTCCGAACAAAGGGCAATCACGGGGACAGGTTGTTACAAAAAAACAAAGAGACTAAATTTCCGAACATAGGGCAATCACAGGGATGGTTATTACAAAAATACAAAGAGACTTACGCCATTGCCAAGGATTGAACCCGGGTCACCCGTGTGACAAGCAGGAATACTTACCACTATACTACAACAACCAGATGTTTATATGAATTTATATATTTTAAAAATAGTAAATTTAGACTACTGGTTAGACAACGCTGTCTCCAATCTTCACCGAATCCTCTTCCCCAGATACTATGGTTGTAACACCCCTTGTCCTAACCTTTTAATAACGTCGCAAGTCGTAGCACAATAAATAATCATTCACAGCGGAAAACAAAACTATCTATCCCTGGTGTTACACGCCGTTACTCACCCTTGTGAGTAACAAGACATTCTTACTTTTCCAACAACTCCTCACGCTATAATGAACAGATACTGAGCACTCTAATTATTACAGACCAAATCCAAAACTAACTAAGCAACTAACTGAATACAACAATCCCAAAATACAGTACATAATAAAACTACAAAGTGTTTATTAAAACACAACAGCTACCCTGTTCCCCACACTCCGGCTTGTGTCTTTTTCAGTAACCTGAAATGTTTGGCCCATTGAAGGGCTCAGCAATCGAAATGCTCGTATGCTAAATGTAGTCCTAAGTCATCTAGATTCTTTAAGTCGTTTTAGCCATCTTTATATTAGATTCTTTACATGAAATACCGGTTTACAATAAAAAACAGTAATAACTGTAGGTATTAAACAATCACATAACAGTTCACCTGCAACATCAGTGCATCATAGTAAACAACAACCCATATTCAAACACCAATAATCCTTAACAACAATCAAACAAGATACGCGTATTAAATTGTACTTGTTAGTTGACCACCTGGCCCTTATCCTTTCAACCAAATCACCTAACCTTTTTCCAATTAATTTCCACCTCAGGCGTCATGTTAAGACAACCCTTAATAACTTATCAACGGACAGTATGTCCCCTGGGTTCCAAAGGAACCGTTACCAGCTGACCTTATGGCCGTGGATAATTGACCGATCCGGTCGAACCTGTGCACCAACGGTAGTGCCCTCCGCCATCGTCGAATGTGGACAATGTATTCCTTTAGTGACTCCCTATTGAAGTCTCTCGTAGTGATCACGATGTGCAACTAGAAAGTTAAAACAGTCTGGATTCCTCTCTTTATAAGTTAGCCCTTTAGTCAGTTATACAATATCCAATCCTTGAGTTAAGACTATAACAATTGACCATCAGTTAGGTTCAATAATACCTAAATGTCAGTTAGTCTTGTTCCAGTTTAGATGTATAAACTTTCAGTCATAAGACGTTCGCATATAAATAAAACGCAATAGTGTCGAGTAATACAATATACAATATCATATACAGAACATCACAGATATCTCTCTTAACAATTAAACACACAACGTCTGGACCTTAGGAAAATCCTTAGGACATTCAGACCATACAATTAACATACTGTTCACCGTGTAACAACTAGCTTGACAATTCACGCTCTAGTAACTCCTTCCCGTACGCTGTTATATATACACGCAATACCGGGTAATATTAATACAACTGTTCTCTAAATGTTAAAGTATTGTCACTACATAACTAATACTCGTAGTACACTAACTCTGTATGTTCGTTATTCCCCCCTGTTATTTAACAGTTGTAACACCCCAACAACCACATTACACTTAATAACCATTTGCAGCGGAAAACATACATCATCACATTACTTAACTCGTTGGTGTTACACGCCGTTAGCCACTCACGTGACTAACAAGGCTAATACATATACATTGTATCAGTCTGATGGACTAGATTCCCGAGCAACTACACATTACATTCTCTTTCCATTACCAACATTCATTATACATTTACATTCCAACTGAACCGAGTATTTACAAACTAATGCCGATAACAGTTTCGGTCTTATTACACCTACAACACATACTCAATTAAATAACTACCATGTAAAGACAACTACCCCGTCCTACTCTCGAACGGTCTCCAGCTCCTTGTACCTGAAATAGAAAAGGAAAGGAATGGTGGCCCCCCCCAGGGGGCTCAGCACCTTTGCTGGTATGGTAATCCCGCAGCCCGCATGCTACCAGGCCACGCATAACTAATTGTCGTCTAAGCATGCGGTTGATTGTTTTAAATCATACATGAAACTACAAACACACCACACATTACATTGCACAACAATGGTCTCATAAAACAGCCAACACATCTATACTTAATAAATCACTCAATGAGATCTTTAACCCTGGAGGGGTTCTCCTCTAATGAGATCTTTAACCCTTGTAAAGGTCGGACCCATGTTCGGTCGATTCTAGAGACCAATTCCCGTACAAAATTTTAGGCATGACCGACCTTGTAAGTCCGGTCCCCAGGTCGGTCCATTCTAGAGACTCAATTCGTACAGAAAATACAAGCCCGACCGACCTTGCAAGTCCGGTCCCCAAGGTCGGTCCATTCCATAAACTCTTTCCGGTAGTGTAAACTGGGCTCGACCGACCTTGCAGGTCCGGTCCCTAAGGTCGGTCGGCTCTAGACCTTTGTTTCTAAATTCCCATTTGACTCCAAACTTCACCCCATATATCTTAGTATGTTCTAACCTCATTTGGGCACTTCAAACACACCTTAAGCCCTCCACTAAACTCAATAAATCACTCACCAATATCCACTTTAGTTGTTATGCCCCAGATTTTTTTTTATTTTATCTTGTATTACTTCCTTTTGATTCCCAAAGGGAGTTCGAGTCAATCTTAATCTTACGTTAGTATGTTTATAACATTCTCTTAACGTTAATAAGTTAGCTTGAGGAAGGAGGGCTATAAACATCTTTCCTGATTTGTTATTACTTAAGGAGTTAGGAACTTATTATTTTATTTCTCATTTTTATTTTTCCTAACCCTCCTTCTCAATTTTCTAATCACGTTCTATCTTCCCTTCCACTTCTGACATCTATTCACGACAGTTCTCCTCTCCTTCCTTACTCCCGCTTCACTCCTCAAAAGTAACCTCCCTTTGCTCCTCTCCCTCTTCTTCAATCTCCTCCCTATAACCGATTGTTGGTCATTTGCGTATGGGATTCCGGTTCTGCTAGTCGGTCGATCGTCAGGTTTGGATTGTGATTTGATTTTGTTCTTCATTGATTTCCTTTTTTCCTCTTTCTGATTTTGGATTATGGAATCCGGTTGTTCAGTTCTTTAGTTCATCAATTCGAGTGGAGATTCGAGGAATCCGAAGTGTAGAGTCCTCTGAGATTGCATTGCGTCGGATGTGAGGTAGGTGGTGAATGGATTCGGTTGTGTGTGTTCGTCCATGGGGATTTCTGATTTTGTTTGTTCTTCGTATATGATTGTTTTAACTCTTTGATTTGGTGATGTTTTTGGTTGATTTTGGTGCGTTCGATGTGTTAAAACCCCATGGAAATGTGTTTTATTGGCTAATTTGCTACTATAAATTATGTATGTTTTGTGGGGGTTTTGTGGCTTGGTTCTGGCTGTTTTCCGTAATTGATTTTGCAGTTTTCGGTATGTCCGAACATGTGTCCGAACATTGAAGTTCGGACATCATACGCCGGAAGATTTTCTGACTCTCGAATTAGGTCCGAACATGCAAGGTCGGACGCATGTTCGGACCAACCTTTGTTTTAGCATAACTTCTTCGTTTGAGCTCCGTTTTGAGTGCCGTTTGCGGCGTTGGATTCCTCTTTTCGAGTACTATCTGTTCTGGTATGTTTTGGTACATGTATATATGTACTTTGATTTGAAAGTCTTAAATAAGCCTTTGAACTCTGATTTGCTCTGGAAGAGTGTTTGAGCTTCTATGCTTCTGGTTGGTTTTCGTGTTTGCTAGTCAGTGTATGACTTTTGTTTTGATAAAGGATTATGATCCGTTTGATGTGCTTTGGCCCTCTGTTCTGTTTGTTAAAAGCTTCTGCTTTCTGCTCTGTTCTGACAAGGACTTTTGTCCCGTTCTGTTTAAAGCTTCTGTTTGTTAAGCTTCCGTTTTGGGACCTAGTTACTCTGCTTCTGAGCCGTGAATGGCTGGGTCGAGCTATTCCGTGGTATACCATGTAGACGTCATTCTGAGTGTGGGTCATGCCCAATCTGTTCTGTGGGGTTGACGAACCCTTTGGCCTTCGGGTCATTTCTGCGTTGTCGAGGGATCTGTTAGATCCATGGGTCTTCGACCCTTTCTAAGTGTTATGCTTGGTGCTAGTGTCCCACTTCTGTTTGTGTTTTGTTCGGCTTCTGTCTGTTCTCTCTGCTTTTGTATTTGACAGACTGTTGTGTGCTTTCTGTCCTTTGAACACCTATGTTTGTTTGTACTGCTTCCGCCAGTCCTGTTTGTTTTCAAACTCAGATAGGCTGCTGTGTGCTTCCTGTCTGTTGAGGATTTCTGATTTGTAAAGTGCTCCACTTCGTCTGCTCTCTATCTGTATTTGATTTGAGACGGTCTGTTGTGTGCTTACCGCCTTCTGATAAGTTCCGGATTTTGCTAAGCTTCTGATTTTGCTAAGCTTCTGATTGTGTTTAAGCTTCTGAGTTTCTTAAGCTTCTGATTTCGTCAAGCTTTCAGCTTCAGTTTACCTTCTGCTATTAAGTGTATGTTTTGACCACCGCTTAGCTTCTTGTGTTTTAGACTTCAGTCTATTTGAAAGACTTCTGCTTTGCATCTGATTTTGCTCTGGCTAAGCGCTTTCGTATACGTGTATATGTATGTTCAGTATCTGTTTTGAGCATGCTCAGCTGATGAAGTTTATCACCTGCTGAGCAATAGTTTTGCTCACCCCTATCTCCGTCTGATTTGCAGGTTTTAGTTCGTGCTTGGAGATTCAGCTCTTACTTTTCGTTTTGGCATTTGAGTTTTGTATTTAGTTTGTTTGGCCTTAGGGCCCAGTTGTATTTAGGATATGCTTTGTAATTCAGTTTGGCTTCCGCCTGTGTATTGTAAAGACATTTTGTAATCGTTTATCTGGTAATATATGAGCATCAGTTTCTGTTTTGGGGTTTCGATAGTGTAGCCTTGCGTGTCTTAGGTAATAAGCGCGCGGCGTGTAACGGTCTCCCAACCAGGGTGGTTTTGGGGTCGTTACATTTAGTGGTATCAGAGCCAGTTTGGTTTTCGTTGGGTTTGTGGGTGTCTGCATGTCTACGCTTCCGTGTCTTTGCCTACTATATGCTATGTGTTGGCTGTTGCGTGACTTGTCTGCTATCTGGTGTCTGTTATGTGTGTCTGCTCTGTGGTTGTCCGCCATCAGAGTAGCGCAGCGGAAGCGTAGTGTCTGTTTACATGTGCTTGTGTGTTCTGAAAGTGAGTCTGAGGGAGTTAGGTCCTTTGGGAAAGGATGACCGAATGTGAGTTCTTGTTTGACAGAGTTGTGTGCTTCAGTTGTGAGCTTGTGTTACGTGCTTGTGTTGTATGTTCTGTGTTGTGTTATGGTGGGAGTTCGCGAGTATGTTGGTCCTTTAGGTAAGGACACCTCTAAGAGTTCTTGTGCATTTAGGTTGAGTGTTAGTAATCTTCTGTTTCACCTCTTATGTCAGTGAGTCAGCTAATAAGTTCTGAGTGCTAGATTTGTGAGGTGCAAGCTTATGAGATATGTGAGTGTTGTTCCTATTCCTTCAAGCTTAGCCTTTGTAATCTTTTGCTTTGCTCATTCTGTTAGTGAATCAGCTAGTGAGGTCCATGTGTTAGCTCGTGTAAGTAGAGCTTCTGAGATATGTTAGCGTTCTTCCAATGTCTTTGTGCTGAGCCTTTAGTGATCATCTGCTTTGTTTCTTCTGTCAGCGAGTCAGTTAGTGTGTTCTGAGTGTTAGCTCTTCGAGGTTGGAGCTTCTGAAATGAGTGAGTGTTCTTTCTGTCCCTTGTGCTAAGCATTAATGATTATCTACTTTGTTTCCTCTGTCAGCGAGTTAGCCAGTGTATTCTGAGCGCTAACTTTGTGAGCGTTCCCTTCTGTGCCTTAGAAGCTATGTGTTAGTACTCTCCTGCTTCGTTTCTTCTGTTAGTGAATGAGCCAGTAGGCTCGATGTGTTAACTCGTGTAAGTTGGAGCTTTTGAGATGAGGGTGAGTGACCTTTCTTAACCTTAGGGATAATCTTCTGGTGTGTTCCTCTGTTAGCCAGTCAGCAGTGAATCTGAGTGTTATGTCTGTGGCTTCAAGTTGATTTTCAGTAATTATTCCTTGTCCCTTCAATCAGTGAGACATTTAACAAGTTCTGAGTGTTAGCTCTGTGAGGTGTGGACTCCTGAGATGTGTAAGCGTTTCCTTCTGTGCTTTTAGGCTGAATCTCCAAAAATATTCTGCTTTGTGCTAATGTTAGTCAATGACCAGTGAGTGTGAGTGATGTTCCTAATTCTTCAAGATTAACCTTCTACAGTCTTCTGCTTTGTTCGTTATGTTAATGAGTCAGCCAGTGAGGTTTTTGTGTTAGCTCGTGTGGGGTTCGAGCTTCTGGGATGTGTGAGCATTCTTCCTGTGCCTTCGTGCATAGCCTTCAGTAATCATCTTCTGCATGGTCTTTTATCCGCCAATCAGCAACCAGTTCTGAGTGTTGGCCTTGTGAGTGTTCATTGTATTCTGGCACTGGAAGTGCATTTGTTCACGTTCTGGGTTTCGTCGAATTTCGAGGACGAAATTCATTTTAAGAGGGGTATGTTGTTATGCCCCAGATTTTTTTTATTTTATCTTGTATTACTTCCTTCTGATTCCCAAAGGGAGTTCGAGTCAATCTTAATCTTACGTTAGTATGTTTATAACATTCTCTTAACGTTAATAAGTTAGCTTGAGGAAGGAGGGCTATAGACGTCTTTCCTGATTTGTTATTACTTAAGGAGTTAGGAACTTATTATTTTATTTCTCATTTTTATTTTTCCTAACCCTCCTTCTCAATTTTCTAATCACGTTCTATCTTCCCTTCCACTTCTGACATCTATTCACGACAGTTCTCCTCTCCTTCCTTACTCCCGCTTCACTCCTCAAAAGTAACCTCCCTTTGCTCCTCTCCCTCTTCTTCAATCTCCTCCCTATAACCGATTGTTGGTCATTTGCGTATGGGATTCCGGTTCTGCTAGTCGGTCGATCGTCAGGTTTGGATTGTGATTTGATTTTGTTCTTCAATGATTTCCTTTTTTCCTCTTTCTGATTTTGGATTATGGAATCCGGTTGTTCAGTTCTTTAGTTCATCAATTCGAGTGGAGATTCGAGGAATCCGAAGTGTAGAGTCCTCTGAGATTGCATTGCGTCGGATGTGAGGTAGGTGGTGAATGGATTCGGTTGTGTGTGTTCGTCCATGGGGATTTCTGATTTTGTTTGTTCTTCGTATTTGATTGTTTTAACTCTTTGATTTTGTGATGTTTTGGATTGATTTTGGTTGCTTTTCGATGTGTTAAAACCCCGTGGAAATGTGTTTTTGATTGGCTAATTTGCTACTATAAATTATGTATGTTTTGTGGGGGTTTTGTGGCTTGGTTCTGGCTGTTTTCCGTAATTGATTTTGCAGTTTTCGGTATGTCCGAACATGTGTCCGAACATTGAAGTTCGGACATCATACGCCGGAAGATTTTCTGACTCTCGAATTAGGTCCGAACATGCAAGGTCGGACGCATGTTCGGACCAACCTTTGTTTTAGCATAACTTCTTCGTTTGAGCTCCGTTTTGAGTGCCGTTTGCGGCGTTGGATTCCTCTTTTCGAGTACTATCTGTTCTGGTATGTTTTGGTACATGTATATATGTACTTTGATTTGAAAGTCTTAAATAAGCCTTTGAACTCTGATTTGCTCTGGAAGAGTGTTTGAGCTTCTATGCTTCTGGTTGGTTTTCGTGTTTGCTAGTCAGTGTATGACTTTTGTTTTGATAAAGGATTATGATCCGTTTGATGTGCTTTGGCCCTCTGTTCTGTTCTGTTAAAAGCTTCTGCTTTCTGCTCTGTTCTGACAAGGACTTTTGTCCCGTTCTGTTTAAAGCTTCTGTTTGTTAAGCTTCCGTTTTGGGACCTAGTTACTCTGCTTCTGAGCCGTGAATGGCTGGGTCGAGCTATTCCGTGGTATACCATGTAGACGTCATTCTGAGTGTGGGTCATGCCCAATCTGTTCTGTGGGGTTGACGAACCCTTTGGCCTTCGGGTCATTTCTGCGTTGTCGAGGGATCTGTTAGATCCATGGGTCTTCGACCCTTTCTAAGTGTTATGCTTGGTGCTAGTGTCCCACTTCTGTTTGTGTTCTGTTCGGCTTCTGTCTGTTCTCTCTGCTTTTGTATTTGACAGACTGCTGTGTGCTTTCTGTCCTTTGAACACCTATGTTTGTTTGTACTGCTTCCGCCAGTCCTGTTTGTTTTCAAACTCAGATAGGCTGCTGTGTGCTTCCTGTCTGTTGAGGATTTCTGATTTGTAAAGTGCTCCACTTCGTCTGCTCTCTATCTGTATTTGATTTGAGACGGTCTGCTGTGTGCTTACCGCCTTCTGATAAGTTCCGGATTTTGCTAAGCTTCTGATTTTGCTAAGCTTCTGATTGTGTTTAAGCTTCTGAGTTTCTTAAGCTTCTGATTTCGTCAAGCTTTCAGCTTCAGTTTACCTTCTGCTATTAAGTGTATGTTTTGACCACCGCTTAGCTTCTTGTGTTTTAGACTTCAGTCTATTTGAAAGACTTCTGCTTTGCATCTGATTTTGCTCTGGCTAAGCGCTTTCGTATACGTGTATATGTATGTTCAGTATCTGTTTTGAGCATGCTCAGCTGATGAAGTTTATCACCTGCTGAGCAATAGTTTTGCTCACCCCTATCTCCGTCTGATTTGCAGGTTTTAGTTCGTGCTTGGAGATTCAGCTCTTACTTTTCGTTTTGGCATTTGAGTTTTGTATTTAGTTTGTTTAGCCTTAGGGCCCAGTTGTATTTAGGATATGCTTTGTAATTCAGTTTGGCTTCCGCCTGTGTATTGTAAAGACATTTTGTAATCATTTATCTGGTAATATATTAGCATCAGTTTCTGTTTTGGGGTTTCGATAGTGTAGCCTTGCGTGTCTTAGGTAATAAGCGCGCGGCGTGTAACGGTCTCCCAACCAGGGTGGTTTTGGGGTCGTTACATTAGTCATTATGTATTTTCCTTATAATAATGCCAACACTTGTAATGTTTTTCACTAGGTTTCTAAGTGGTGGTTCATACCTATTATAACCACTATGCCATAATGTTTCCTCACCACTATAACATCATCTCTCAAGCATCTTTCACCATCTAAAATTCCTTTATGCAACTAATTAAAGTTCCTACACAAGTTTATGCCTCCTTCTTCCAACACATTATTTCCTTCCTACTTGTTTACCAATATTTTCCTAAGTCATTCTAACTCATAAAAACACCTTAAACTCACCCTTCTTCATCAAACGACTACTAAAGTTTCTTAGTACTTCCTTAGTCATAAAATCTCCTTACACATCTTAAACACTTAGGTTCTTCACTAAATTTTTGCCATGGTTTCTCTAGTATATTGTTACACCAAAACATTTTAGTTTTTCACCACCAAATAGCTATCAACAACTAAATTCTCATTAAACCTCCTTAGCACACATCACACACCAAAACTACACTACATCACAATATAGTGCATAAACTTAAATTGCTTGGCACTTAGGCCCTTTAATGACTTGGCTCTTAGGCCCTTAAATGCATAAATCTGAAACACTGAATTTCCTCAATATATATAGCCTTTGACCTGCAAATACACACAGCAAGGCTCCCATTGCAATATAAATTCTCTTATAATTCACCTTTTCATTCTTAAACTATATCCTTTTTCTCATTTGCTCCTTAGTCACAAGTTCACAAGTATAGTCATTGTTTCTCCTAGGTTTTTATAACTCTTCCCAATGTAAACTCTACACTAAACTCATCACATATCTAAATCCCATCCCCTTAAACAATAAAACACCTTAAGGTAAGTAATTTACCTTGTTCTTTTACAAGCTCACAAACTTTCCTCCTTAGCCTTTTTCCTTGAACAATCTCGGTCACCACTTAAACTCTCCTTGTCAATGTTCTAACCAATATCCAATGACTCTAATGAGTGCTAGATAATACATTAACCTTAAGGAGCAAAACCTAGGTTAAAAATGTGCTTTAAGGTATTAAATTGATTGTTTTACCTTGGAGTCTTAGAATGGGCTTGGATATAAAGCAAGAAGGACCTCCTCTATCCCTTGGAGAATAGAGAAAAATGGTGGAAACCTAGATTTTCTTACATATTCCTTACCTTAAGATAATAGAGAAGCTAATGAACTCCTCAAGCTTATTTTTACCCCTTCAATGGAGGTTTCACTTGGCACCGAAATGAAGCTATTAGATATTTGAAAGGATAGGAAGAAAGAGCTTGAGCTAACTAAGAGATATATGTGCTTGGTTTTGATTTTGGAGCTTAAATGAGCAAGTAGTGGTCAAAAGAAGATGGAGCTAGCATGGAGGTTGCTTCTTACGTGAAAGAGAAGAAAGAGAGCAAGAGAAATCGTTGGAGAAGATGAAGAATGAAGAAAGGAGGAGAGAGGGAAGCTAAAGCAAGATTTTATTTAAAAGGTAAATAGTACTATTTGCCTTATCTATTCTCTTTTTCCTTTAATTGATGAGTCAAGTGGTGACTCCTCACATCAAAACCGTCCACCCCCTTAATAAACAAGATATTTATGGTCTTGATTGACCAATTAATTAGCTTATATTGACTTAATGCTAAACTAGTCCAATTTGAGCACTATTCATAAATTAGTGCACATATTTGTGAAAATTTTGATTTCCCATTGATTTAGACTTCCTAATGTGATACTAATTAGTACAAAAGTTAATTAAGGAGTAATCATGGGCATTTAGCCACTCAAAACCCCTTTCTAAGACAATTTTTCAAAAATGTGCTTTAAGAGTCCTTAAAGCACAATTTGTGTTTTAACTTGTTTTTGAGCTTGGTTTTCTTTGGTAATTGACTTAAAATGACCATTAGGATGTAACTAAGGTCTTAGAATGATATTTGGGTGCTCACCCAAATCTCTCCAAGCTTAGAGCACGTTTTTGCTCAAACTGCTCTTTTGGTGTTTCCTTATGTTTTCTTTGATTAAAAATGTTTCTTGATGTTTCTAAGGCATTATTTACCCTCCTTATATCTTAGTTTATCACTTAAACACCATATCTAAGTTTGGGGTATTTCAATCTTCTAATGAAATTTCGAATTAGGTTACAACTCATAATGAAAAAAAGAAAATTTAAATATTTGGTGTTAAAAAGCAACCAAAACAGATATTAGAGTTCCTTAATTAGTAAATTCAAGACATGGTGATAACAAGAAAAATAATATAAATACTCTAAAGAAGACATAGAATTAATTATTAATAGTTTTCTTAAAAAGTAAATAAGTAGATCGGATTTGACTCTGACCCTTGCGGGATGAAAATGTGAAAGGGAGAGAGATTAAAATTGTCCCACAAACTTGATCACCAACATAGGTGCAAAACAAACATTTTAAAACAAAGAGCAATCACGGGGATAGGCTGTTATGAAAAAAAGACTTACGTCATTGCCGAGGGTCGACCGTAATCAGTTTTCATGAGTTAAATAGCATTCTTATATCTTCGAAAACCAAAACTATCACCGAATCAAACCCGGGTCACCCGCGTGATAAGCGGGAATACTTATGTCTATATTACAACGACTGATTGTTTATATGATTGGATTTACTTTATAAATAGTAAATATAGACTACCAGTTGATCTGCATTGTCTTCAATCTTCTCACATTGTAACACCCCATCCAAAGCCTATCGTGGTTATCGCAATCTGAACACTTAATCGAATACGTCGCAGCGGAATATACAACACTTGGACCTTGCCACGGTCTGATCGTTAGAATATACCGGCTTAAATACTTACAATACTTATCCAAAAACACTTATCCAACTTACACATCAACATTCATAATACCACAACCAACCGAGTACTAGTATCTCAAACATAATCCCAAACTTACATCAGTTTAATATAAACAGTCGGGTGCACAGGCGCAACCCGAACTCAAAATAAATGTTCCCACCTAAGTCTAACCGCTCCTACTCTCGTAGTGCGTCCTCATGGGCCTCTTACCTGCAAGTGTAAAAATAGCCCCCGAGGGGGTCAGCACGAATGCTGGTACACCCTCTCATGGCCCCCGAGCTAACGGGGCTACGACGACTAATTGTCGATAGCATGGAAATTGATTACATACACAAACATAATATGAGGTGCAATAACAATAACCACAGATGAACATATATAGTTCACAAGCAATGAACGACTCAAGCGTTCCCTCATCAAGTGGGTTAGTAACCCCCTCCTTAGTCCTCATTTCCTTAATCTCAGTTCCTTACCTTACCTTAATCTTAATCTCAATCTCAATCTTAATCTCAGTATACAAACCTTTCCTGGAAGGGATTGGTTGTATCTAATTCGAACCTGGGATTTAGGTGATCCCACCGCACCATCTTAATGCCACCTACTCTGGATGGGAGTCCAGCGTAGCTGAGCCGGCAACCGGCCCTAGGCAACAAGTCCGAAGACAAGTCCTTAAGCGGAGGGCGGATCTGATTCAGATACCGTCCCCCTTTCTCTTAGCATGCATGACCGGAGATCGGTCCCGGGTTTCCTCACTCAAGTTCCAGTTAGTAAACATCTTAAACACCATGTGCTAGCTAAGCCTTAACGGGCATTAACCAACAACCATCAAGCTTAACTCTTATTCTTAACTCAGTAAGTACTAAACTTGGTTAGTAACAATCTCAAATCTCGCGGGTTAGTGTAAATATAACACAATCACAACGAGAACAATATAACCGGTTGCATGCTTTATCTTGTTTTAGTCATAGCAAATAAACAGATAGCACACAAGCCGAGGGACACCTCGTTAGCAAGCAGGTCACAAGAAGGATTGTACCGTTCACCGTCGATCGTTGTTTGACTAATCTTCTTCGGGGTCCCAACTCACAAACCTAAAACATTCATTCATTTTTAGGTTATTAGTTATTTGCACCTTACTTAACTCACTTAGTCTCTTAGGACTTCCATTCTCAATAACCTCTCAAGTCTTTATCACTTAGTCTTACAAACTTTACTTTAAACATTAAAACTTATACTTAATCTTAACTTAATTCCTTAAGTTCTTAGGGTCCCAATCATTACTACCCTACCAAAGGTATACCTCTTTACCCATTACCATTCTTAGAATTTGAAATTTCTTTTTTTTTTTCTAAGTGTTAAGGGTCGACCGACCCACCGACCGACCCTACCCCTGGGTCGGTCCATTACAGAAACTCTTCCGTCTCTTGAAACCCATCCGACCGACCCAGAGCTAGACCGACCGACCCAAACTGAAATACCCCAAACCTTGGTATGTGTGTAAATGTTAAACTATGGTATTTAAAGGCTAAAAAGTGCCTTAGAAACATAAATGAATCATTTAAACCATGGTAAACACAATAAAACACTAAGACATGGTTTGAGCAAAAACATGCTCTAAGGTTGGAGTGAACTTGGTTAGGACCCAAAGAGCCTACCAAGACTTGATAATGTTTAATTATGACTTATAAGGCTAATTAAGTCCTTAGGAAACTTTGGTAGACAAATGAAACCAAACAAAACACAAATAAATACCTTAAGGTCAATAAGAGCAAAAATGTGCTCTAAGCTTGGGATAAATGTGTATAAGACCTAATGGTCATACCTATGCCTCAATTATATGTTAATGAACATATTAAATCAATTACCAAAGAAAACCAAGCTTGAAAACAAGTTAAAACACAAATGTGCTTTAAGGAGTCTTAAAGCACGTTTTGAAAAATTGTCTTGTAAATGAGTTTTGAATGGCTAGATGTCCATCATTACTCTTTAATTAACATGTGTACTATATAGTATCACATTTGGGTGGCTATATCAATGGGAAATCAAAAATTTCACTTCTATGTGCCTTGTTATTGGTGAATAGTGATTTTTATAACTAGTTTGTAACATATAATGTTATAAGTGATTAAGTTGGTCAACAAAGACCAAAACACCCTTGCTACTATTTGGGGCCGGTTTTCCTTAGTGACTCACCACACCTACACAAACAAATGAGTTAACTAAATGATAAAGCAAAAGTTACTAGTCACTTTAGTACAAATATCTTCTAAAAGCAAAAGCAAACCTCATTCTCTCATTTCCCTCCTCATTCACACGTATCCAACCTCCTCCAACCTCTCTTCTTTCTCTCTTTTACGATTTGCCATGGCACCACACAAGAACTCCATCTTTGAATGCTTGTAACTCCTAGCTCCATGGTCCAAATTCAATTTCAAGACCACCATTCTCTTAGTTAAGCCAAGCTCTACAATCTTGTCCTTTCAAAACTTCAAAACCACCATTTCGGTGCCAAGGAGAACTTCCATGGAAGGAGCTTGAGCTAATATTTTTTATGCCTTGTTGATCACCTTTGCTTCAAGGTAAGGAAAAACCAAAGAAAACTTCATTTCCTTCACTTTTGGTGTTGACCGAAAATTCACCTCATAATGGTGTCTCTTGTCTTGTTTTAGCTTCATTTGAATCTTCCAAGGGCTAGGAGGAGTCCTCTCTTGATATATATTCAAGCTCTCTTTCCATTCCAAGTAAAACAATCATGTTAATACCTTAAGATAATATATGTAACTAGGGTTTACAATGAGATAAAGCTTAAAGCTTATATACTCATTTCAATGTGGTATATTGTTTAGTTGTTGGCAAGGAACCAAATGCCCTACCGGTTTTACAAGGAAACAAGAAAGAAAATTTGTGAGGAAAAGAGGTAAACAAGCTATCTCAATGTGGTTTAATGCCTTAGGAAATAAGCTTATAATGCTTGTTAAAACTACCTAAAGAGCAAATGGTAAATGAGCTAGTAAAATGCTCTCAAGGAGTTATTAAAGGAATATGTATTGTTGGGTGTATTTGCAGGTCAAAGGCATTATTATGTGGGAAATTCAGTGTTTAAGGTTTATGCAATTTAAGGGCCTAAGAGCCATGCATTTAAGGGCCTAAGTGCCAAGCAATTTAAGTTATGCATATATTGTGATGTAGTGCTTGATGTGTGAAGTTTGTGTATAAAATGTGTTGATGGATTTTAGGTGTTCTTGGATGAAATAAGGTAGAAACCTAAGTGTTTGGATGTGGGTATATACTAGAGAAGCTATGGCCAAATTTTGGGAAATGTGTAAGAAGTTCTAAGTGTGGTAAGTGAGTTTGGTGAACTAGGAAGGATTAAAGGTGAATGAATGTTTACTTGAGAAGAAAACATGTATTAAGGTGATTTAGAGTGATGCAAGGATTTAGGTGTTGTCTTGGAAGTTCTAGGAATTCAATGGGTGTTTGTGAATGTATTAAAGTCTTGGAGAAGTTGTTTAAGGTTTAGGTAAGGTTGGTGTTCAAGGAATAAGTGATGTTTAGGTATGATGTGAAAAAGGAGATTAGTTAGTAAGAAAAGAAGTTGAGAGATGATGATAAGGTAGTAGAGGAAACACCTTGGTGTGTGGTCATTATAGGTGAAATGCCACCTAGAAATCATAAGGAGAAAACATTGTAAGTGTTAGGAATTTTGTGGAGATATAGTAAAGGTTTAAGGAATTAGGAGACATAGTTTTGTGAGTGCTTAAGAATATCTTAAGGGTGTGTTTGAAGTGCCAAATGATGTTCTAGAACACATTAAGAGGCCTTAGGAGAAGTTTGGTGAAGGATTGGCAAAGTTTGGGTAAGATTAGAAGGCGACCGACCCAGGGCCGACCCAGTTTTTGGTCGGTCGAGCCTCTGTAAGGTTGTGGAAATGTTCGGTAATGGACGACCCAGAGGTTGGGTCGGACATGGGTCGGTCGGTCAAGTTTCAAAGGAAGGAAATGTTCGCACATGGACCGACCCAGAATGGTGGGTCGGACGGGTCGGACGGGCATGTTTGTAAGGAAGTAAAAGGGTTCTGTAATGGACCGACCCAGTTGTGGGTCGGACGGTGGGTTCGGTCGTCGGACCAAAAACATGGTTTAAGGTTATGAAATGAAAGGTATTGATGGGGATTGATAGGTAATGATGTTATGAGTTGATTGAGGACAAGTTAGGTGAGTTAAATGGCAATTAAGTGGGTGAGAAGTGGATTAAGATGCGAGAGTAAAACGTGTTAAAAATGTAAAGTTATTTAACCAAGTTAACGGGGAAAGTTATAAGCATTAGACATTAAATAAACATGTTACCCCAATGTTAATAAAAACACATGTCATGTTAACAGTTGTTCGAGAATTTGCTCGAGGAACATAAGTGGACGTGGTAAAGTGGAACCCCGGTGACAGGTATGGTTTTCTTGCAACCTGTGTCCTAACGGATTTCACCGGCTTGTATGCCAATATTTTTCTTGATGTTTGCCACCTTGTAAGATTAAAACATGTAAGAGTTTATAGTAATTCATTATGTGGCGAATTTGGTATCCGACTGCCGTTTAACCTCAAAATATTGTTAAACCTTAGCTAACTAA
>JAIOTZ010001986.1:0-25618 GCA_023374045.1 Limonium bicolor
AATGGGGAAGCTAGTTTGGTTTTATTACACTTAGCATTTGGACAAGGTTTGGGCTTTCAAAAATGAAGAAGAATGGAGAGTGCTGTGAGAGGGCTTCAAATCTCCATTGTTGTCGAGAGGGAGGAGAAGAATTCAGGAAGGAAGGAGGGAGTGCCAGCCGAGAGAGAGGAATGGGAATAAGAGAGAAAGAGAGAGAGAGAGAGAAGGTAAGGTAAGCTTTGTACTTTTGTTGCTTTTTAATTGTTCTTTTGTCTTCTAGTGACTAAGGAAAATAAGGAAGAGGGGGGAAGTGAGGCTGGAAATTGTCCCTCACACACCCAAATGGGGGTTTTCTGTTTTGTATTTGCAAATGGGGAAGCTAGTTTGGTTTTATTACACTTAGCGCCCCACAAACTCCAGTTTTTACACTATTCATTCCCGGAACCCGTTTTCCGGAATTTCTCGTTTAATTAATTTTAATGGTTCTAGACCTTCACTAATGTCTAATTATAGACATTTGATTGACTAAAATTATCACGGGTCTATTTAACCCGCTTAAAGTTTCGTTTTCCCAGTTTCCTCGAAAAACGCGCTTTAAGGTTCATTTGTGTTCTTAATCCGTTTTAAGGATTTGTTTCCTTCGATAATCGTTCCATCATATTTATTTAGGCATAATTAAGGCTTAGGAACCCACCTAGGATCCTAATCGAGCTCACATATCTCCTATGGTCACGTAACGCTCATTTTTACATTTTTCGCTTTTTAAGCGTTCTCTTTTATTTTGGTTTTATTTCCTTCACCAATATTCTTTAGGCACTATTAGGCCCTTAAATACCATATTATAATGATTTTAATCACTATAATTAGGTTCGGGGTATTTCATAAACAGCACAAACCTAATGTTTATGTCAAGAGAACTGATATATATATATATATATCAAAATGTATCCTAACAAAAGTCCTAGAATTCAAACCTCATAGATCATAGAATCGAAAGTAATAACTATCTAATAATCCAAACATCGACCAAGCGAAACAACCCTAATGTTTATGTCACGAGACCTGAAATATATCAAAATGTAGAAATTCCTAACAAATGTCCTAGAATTCAAACCCCATGAATCACAGAATCGGAAGTGAATAACTATCTAACTAATAATCCAAACACATACCAAGCGGAACAAACCTAATGTTTATGTCACAAGAACTTAAATATATCAAAATGTAGAAATTCCTAACAAAAGTCCTAGAATTCAAACCCCATGAATCACAGGATCGTAAGTAAATAACTATCTAATAATTCAAACATTTACCAAGTGGAACAAACCTAATGTTTATGTTACGAAAACTGAAATATGTCTAAATGTAGAAATTCCTAATAAATGTCCTAGAATTCAAACCCCATAAATCACAGAATCGAAAGTGAATAACTATCTAATAATCCAAACATCTACCAAGCGAAACAAACCTAATGTTTATGTCACAAGAACTGAAATATATCAAAATGTAGAAATTCCTAACAAAAGTCCTAGAATTCAAACCCCATGAATCACAGAATCGAAAGTGAATAACTATCTAATAATCCAAACATCTACCAAGCGGAACAAATCTAATGTTTATGTCACGAGAACTGAAATATATCAAAATGTAGAACTTCCTAACAAATGTCCTAGAATTCAAAGCTCATGAATCACATAATCGTTAGTGAATAACTATCTAATAATCCAAACATTTACCAAGCAGAACAAACCTAATGTTTATGTCACGAGAACTGAAATATATCAAAATGTAGAAATTTCTAACAAAAGTCCTAAAATTCAAACCCTATGCATCACATAATTGAAAGTTAGGGTTCATTTCGAGCAGCAGTCATTTAAACGCTTTCTTGATCCTAAATTACATTGTCTGTGAGGAAATGATCATGATTATTACTTCTTTTACGTAAATATATATTTTAATTTGTTAGGAGGTTTCTTAGATCCCAAAATCACTCAACTATATAACAAAATATTGGAAATACAATATGTCAAAAACGTGTCAAATAAAGACACTATATTGTTCACCTAATGTCAAATAGACAATATATTGTTCAACTCATGTCAAATAAAGACACTATATTGATCAACTCGTGTCAAATTACATCACGAGTTGAGCTATGTCCTCATTTTATTTGTCACGAGTTGAGCAATGTAGTGATTTAATTTGACACGAGTTGAACAATAGAGTGATTTAATTTGACACGATTTAAACAATATAATGTCTTTATTTGACTCATTTTTTGGAATTTTAGTAACAAAGAAATGACTATAAAAACTATTTCATATATCGATTTTTATTTTTTTGAAGAAAAACAGACACCCCAACACATTACAAATGTACTGCACTTAGTAAAATCACTATTCGTCAAATATAAACTTCTTTAATTAAATCACAAGTGAATGTCAATTAATGAGAAAAAAGTTGCACCCACACTTGTTACATATTTATAATGTTAAAATGATTTTAAAAAATTTTGTACTGCGGTGATTAATAATTTTATACTGCGAATGACAACTCCCAAAAAAATATTGTGCATATTTAATGATTTGATAATAATAATAATAAATGAAATAATATAGAATATTATTTGAAATTCTTTATACCCTCCGTCCTGAATTGACCTTCTTCTTTACTATTTAGACATGTCGTTTGACTTTAATATTTAACATGTAAAATGACATAATTTTATAAATATAAGTTTTACAATAAAATTCTTATGTAAAAAATTATATGTTGTCAAAAAGCAAACCGGAAGCTTATAATGGACGGAGGTAGTATTTTTTTAGCAAGTCCAAATCACAAAAATAAACCACATGCGTCTGCCTATCCATGCGAAGTACAGCGCTTTTGGTTTCAGGTTTTTTAAACAACATTGATAGGTAACAGATATCAGTCTCCTACTTCAACATGATTGCGAATGTCTTCACATCCCTTTAAATTCTTGAAAAAACAAAAAACGATGGTCGTACAGAAAAATTGATCTTTCGTTTTCTCCGGGGAAACAACGAAATCTTACTGGCCAACCTATGAAGAATAGGATGAATGTCTTTTAGATCTTCAGAACTACTCTGTTGCCCCATCCCTCCGCAACCTGGACGATGGCACGGAGCTCATGAAAACTACATAGATTTAGCATATCAGGCGGAGGTGCCGCGGAACGTGCACAAGTGACTGCCAAACTGAGAAATAAGATCCACAAGGCCACCATAGCCTGCAACTGCTACAACACCAGTAGGATGCAACGAGACAGAAAATGCTGATTGAGGAGCACACTGTATTTGAGATAGTTTTGCGCCATTCAACTCAAATCGACTAAGCAACGGTCCAGCCCCAACTGCCAAAATTTCATTATTAGCAAACACCACATCTTGAATATTAGTCAGAGTGGAAATCCTCGAGATTTCTTCACGGGCCAGCAGATTCCAAACATACAGATTCTGGCCACTGCCAAAAACCAGCCAATTCTCATTAGAATCAAGCGACACACAACTGATGCTAGACATGCCCTTTAACCTTTTGTCATTCTGAGGAGAAATTACAAAAATGCACTTCCCACTCCGGCAATCCCATAACCTTCCTGTCCCGTCCTCTGAACCAGTTATGATCTGATCACCAGACTGCCGAGTAGCAATGCAATGCAAATAGTCTGAATGCCCCCTGTAGATATTCTTGATTTTACTTGTTTCCAGATCCCAACAGTATGCACAAGAGTCGCCAGCTGCGACATAGATGGATTTTCCATATTTGTCAACAGCAATAGCATTACTTTCAGGAATTGGAGATAGAGCACCCCAGGGACCTTTCTGCTGGGGATTTGTCAGCTCGATTACTGGCTCTACAGAGCTGCTTTTTGGATCCATATTTTCCCCTGGCAAGACCATCTGATTCCATTTCCAGCCACGAACTCGACCATCGTCACCACAGCTCATTAGCAGGGTATTCTCACCATCTTCATAGAACTTCACATCATAAGCCGGACCATCATGCGCTCGGATAAAGCAATTCGGCTCAGGAGCCATCAACTGTTGAGCAGCGAAACCGCCTCGGACAGAAGCCTGCAAGGAGAGACAAGAACTGATAGAGTAAGAAGCAACCGAACCATCACTTGAGGCAGCAACGACGATGTCGGGGTTAGGGTTTGTCGAGTTTGGGAACTGAGGTGGAGCGAAAATTGTCCTGAAAATAGTCCGATATTGGCTCTCTCTTTCCTGAAGAATGCCCCGTCTATACGCTTCTTCATTCCAATTGGTGACATCAATTCCCATCCTTCCTTCAAATCCTTTCAACTCTCTATCGAACAAATCTCAGTGAAGTAGCCAGTCGCCGGGGGTAAAGATATCGGATCCCACCTTCGGTTGATCGACCGTTGTAAGCAGCTCGTAAGACGTTCTGTTGTAGCAACTCCAACAATGCCGAAGAATTAGGAAGGACGATGATGCGATTGCGATTCTGTTCGAATAGAAAAGCAGCCTGCTGCGGGTGTGTTGCGTCTGTGACGTAATTGAAAGAGGGAAAGACAAGCAGCGAATTCTCTCTGGTGTTTAGAGCAATACTGCACGAAGACAGGGTTGCCACTCGAAAATACTTCCTTAATAAAGCTGGGTTGGGCCGGGCCGAGCCTGTTCAATAAGAAACAGAGCTTATTCCTAAAAAATAAGCAACCAAGCCCAATAAATCGTTTGACCAACTTTAGCCTATTTGTTGGTTAAAATGAAAAGGACCGAGGGGTTTTGGGAATAAAGGCTTCTCGTTCCCAAAATCGGTTCTACCGGAAACCCTAATTTTCGGCAGCCTTTCTATATAATGCTTCCGCTACCACGTCTCTTCTCATCTCTCGCAGTTAGCTGGTCTAGTCTTCTAGGGTTTCAGCATCCTGGTGCAACGAAGTTATCTATCTGTAATCAGCATCTGCAGCACTTTTGCCAACTTCTTTCACCCCGTTCTTCCTTTATCTTCGTCATGCTTACATTGTATTTGGAGTCCGTTTCGATGAGTATATGTTTAGTCTCTTGGGGGCAATGACGATGATATAATAGGTCTCGTTCGTCGTAACGCCGATCTCTCATGAGTTCGTCTTGCCGACCACTCTGATATATCACCACCCATAAGCTGAGTCCCTTTTTCACTCACAATCAGTTTTTTTCTATTACTACGTCTGGTTTTGATTTTCTGTTTGAAATTGGTTTTCGTCGCTGTCGTGATTTGGAGAATATTCTTTTCGTATTGTTTCTGGCCGATGATTAATAATCAGAAATCAAGACAAGCATATGTCTGAATTTCCAATGTTGAGTATCTCTAATCTTCTCTATGAGGCCTTACGTTGAATCGTTCTCTATCTCATTCTTTTTGTTTCTAGCGCCTGGCCAGACTTGAGTTTGTTGATTTTTCAATTAGCTTTTCTACTTGGAGTCGATGATGAGACTAAGTTTAAACGTGTAATCAGTATGAAATTGCTTTGTGATTACAACCACTCTACTGCCTTCCTTCTGAGACTACCTTTCCGATTTTAATCCTCCTTCGCTACACACAGCGCCTTGTCTTGTGTTTCAAAAAGAAATATGTATAAGGTTAACCGTTTGGCGCAAATGGTTGATACGGTGATTTTTAAAGGGGATCGAATGATGATTGTATGCATAGTTCAGATGATAATCTATGTTTGTGATTATAATAAACTTCATTAGTCTTTCGCTCCTATCTGACGATCCCTCATTTCATATCTAGCAATTTCCACTTGTGTTTCGCTAAATTGAAGTACTCGCATCTTTGCAATTTGAAATTTAAACCTCACTATTATCTGCATTGCTGAAATGGTCTGAGTTGTCAGCTTGTGGGTTGGGTTCTTGATTGCTAAAATAGTTTGTAAGCGGGATCGAGTGATGATTATATGCATAGTTCAGATGATAATCTATGATTATAATAAACTGTAGTAGTCTTTCGCTCCTATCTGACGATCCCTTAGTTTCCTGTTTCTTTCATTTCCAGTTTAGTGTTTAAAATTTTATTGTTCCCGCTGTTTAAAACAATATTATTACTTCGCTATGAATTGATTTTAGTCATTTGTAGAGATGATGTTTTCGTGTCTTGAGCAACTCTTTAGTATGGTTATCGATACCAATGGCAACAATCAGATTAATTAATTTAAATCTTGTGAACACATAATTTTGGTTGGTTATATAATATGTAATTTGTTACTCGACTGTCCATCCTGGACGAACACTAAGCAAAAATAAGGGATGAAAATGTTGGAAACAATAACAAAATGAAAATTAACAATAGAAAGCACAATAAGGGATGAAAATATTGGCCAAACACTAAGCAAAAATAAACATTCACAAAATGACCCAACCAATACGACTGTTCTTTCACAGCTCGTTTAGGTAAGACTTTACTTAGCTAAAAAAGCTCTCTTTGCTAGGTGATTGTTTAGGCGATTGTTCCCCTGTAGTCAGGCTACTACACTTTGATTTCTTTCTTGTTATGCAAAATTTAAAAGACTTGATTATTCTAATAGAGTTATAAATGAATGAAATTGTACATTAGTTTTCATTATTTTCCATTTTTTTTTCACATATATGTTGTGCTTAAAGACACTTAACCAAAAAAGGTGATGTGTACATGTCTGGGTCAAACATAATTATATTTTCTCCTTCATAATATAGAATCAAACATAAGAAAGAAATACAACAAAATAGTATTATTAATTATACAATCTCTCTTCAAAAAGATGCTACATAATAATCTATATTATACTAATAGTAGGTTAGCACTTTTTATATTTTATTACTTAAGAAACACTTCATTATAATAATAAAGTTTTTTGATCTCTCTCTTAATGAACAACCAATAAACTATCATTATTTAGATGTGAGATAAAATATATAAGAGAGATACACATAGGTGTGTTTAATGTGTCATAAAAAGTGAGGTTCTTTTGATCAAAGAAGAAATGCGTCTACAACAACGTTCTCGCCAGCATTGGTTACAAGCGGGAGATCGTAACTCAGCTTTCTTCTTTGGGAGATATAGAATGAGAAGCAGGCGAAATTATATTGTTTCCTTGTCATCAGATGCAGAGCCACTGCAATCGTCCTGGGTTGGCATTGAGCGAGTTGCACGTCAGTACATTGAAGGTTTATTCACTTCAACATGTCCAGATTCAGACCCACATATACAGGTATGTATTGTCAACAGAGTTTCACAGGATCATTTTCTTGCTATGGGGCAGCCGTATACCAAAGAAGAAATTATCAGAGCATATAACCAAATGCATCCGGGAAAGGCGCCCGGGCCTGATGGCATAAATGGAACTTTTTTACACACCTACTAGGCCATCATCAGTGACGATTTCCTCAGTACCTGTCTAAATTTTCTCAATGACAATATAGTTCCTCCTTCACTGAATGACACCCATATTGTTCTTATACCCAAATCTCCAGGGGCGACATCGATCGCAAGTTACAGGCCAATATCTCTATGCAACACTATTTATCGGGTTATCTCAAAGACTTTGGTTAATCGTATATCAGATGCTCTTCCAGTGGTAATCTCCCATAACCAAGCTGCCTTTGTTCATAATCGTTTAATATCGGATCAGATTCTGTTGTCTCACGAAATCTTGCACTCAATGAGGCGATCAACAACAAAGACTAAGGGGCATTTTGCATACAAAGTGGACATGTCTAAGGCATTTGATTGATTGGAATGGAATTTCATCATTGAGGTTCTTAACACCATGGGTTTCCATCCATCTTGGATCACTCTGGTTCGTCACTGTTTAACAACAGTCCGCACCGCTGTTATGATCAATGGATATCCAGGGCAGTTTTTTCAGCCTCAGCGGGGTCTTCGGCAAGGGGACCCTTTGTCGTCTATCTTATTTATCATATGTATGGAGGCTTTGACTTCTAGTCTAAATTTGGCGACGGAGGTGGGACTGTTTCGGCCTTTCAGTATCCCTGGGCTTGATACCCCAATTTCTAATCTGTTATTTGCTGATGATATTGTTCTCTTTGGGGAGGCTACTGAATCTAATGCGGTAGCTCTACTGGATACTTTAGAGGCGTTCAAAGCTGCCTCCGGCCAATGCATCAATCCCGACAAGTCTGCTGTGATGTTTTCCTCTGCCTCTGCTTACGTTGCCAGTTGAAGGAGAGTATTGCTACAACGTTACAGGCAAGACAAACAAGGGATTTAGGGGTATATCTTGGTTTCCCAAGTACAGTTGGTAAGAACAAATGCTCAGTTTTTGGCTACATTAAGGATCGGGTTGCGAAACGCATACAAAGTTGGCCTCGCAAGACTTCTCAAGCGGGAAGAACTTTATTGATTCAAGCGGTACTTCAGGCCATTCCTTCATATGCTATGTCCATCATTCAGTTGCCTTGTTTAATCATTAAAAAGATCCAACAAATGATTAATAATTTCTGGTGGGGGGGTTCTAAGCAATCCCACTCAATCCATTGGACAAAGTGGTCGACAATGTGCCAAGATAGACGAGAAGGGGGTATGGGATTCCGCGACTTGCGCTGTTTTAATCAAGCCCTCTTGGCAAAGCAGCTGTGGCGGATCTTAACACAGCCCTCTCTCTCTTCTCTCAAGATTTTACCATGCAAAGTATTTACATGGGTCTACTTGTTTTGACGTACGGTTGACTTCCTCCGCCAGCCCGATTTGGAGAGCGCTCCTTAATGTTCGTCCTCTGTTGCAACTTAGTGGCCGTCGGGGAATTGTCACAGGTACAACTACTAAACTCACAGACTGGTGGCTAAAAACAAAGGAGGGAGGGAAGCTTTTTCCATGGCGTCTCCCACTCTAGTGCACAGGGATGCGTCAGTAGCAACGTTAATCACTCCGGCCAACAAATGGAATGAAGATTTACTGACATCTTGGTGCGATATCTCAGATATCCAGCATTTCTAGCCACTCCAATTGCCCCATCATCCTCTCAACAATTCACTGGTGATTATTGGTATTGGGGCCTTTCTAAAACTGGAGAATACACGGTCTCATCGGCATATTATGCAGCTTTAGGCCTCAAAAATGCTGCTCTTCCATCATCGTCGCACCACGAGGTTAAAGCCAAGGTTTATAGGAAAATATGGGGCTTGCACGTCCCTCCCGTCTCAGGCTGTTTACGTGGAGGTTTGTTTCATCAAAGATTGCATGCAAGACGGCTATTAAGGACCGAATCCGCATCGACATCCCAACCATGTGTGATATGTGCGACTCTCATGAAACCATGCTACATGTTTTTCATGCGTGCCCCAGTGTAACTTCCTCTGGCACAAGTTTGGATTTCATCTTCCAACTCACATTACTACTGATCAAGGGCTGCAGAACTGGTTTTTCCAATTTATATTGAACGAGCCCGCCAAAGAAGTGATGCGCTATGTTAGTTTCTTCTGGCAACTTTGGTACGCACGGTGTCAAGTTTCTCATGGCCAAGTCCATCATTTCGAGCAGGGATGGAGTCAAGCTGCTAGCTTTCTTCATCATTCCATGGCCCAAGATCATGTAAGCTCTCAGGCATTGCAGGAGCATCGTGGCACCAATCCTCTGTGGCCGGAATTCTCGACAGATGCTAGTGTGGATGCCCACAAGGGGGGGGGGGGGGGCTGGCATGGGTGGGCCGACTTCAGGACTAGTTGTTATTGGCGGGGGGTCTTTGCTTTCGGGCGGATGTCACAGTTGCGGATGCGGAGGCCAGCGCTATTGAGAAGGCATTGCATGCGGCGGAAGCTGCAGGGTTTACAACTTTACGACTCGTGTCGGATTGCAAAGCGCTCATACAATACTTGCACAATGGTACAAATGCGACTTTGTTGCCTTCCACAACCAACATCTTAGATCGTATATTGGCAAACTTAGGGGCTTTTCATGATGTATCTTGGTTTCACATCCCTAGGGACGCCAATTATTTAGCGCATACTCTAGCTAACCATGCCCGTACTACGCAGACGTCGGGTTCATGGACACCGGAGTCCATTCCGGAGATTGTACTGAAATTACTTTCTTAATATTATAGTGCTCCTTTAAAAAAAAGAGTGGATTCTACTCTCAAAATAATAATATTTTATTCTTCTACTCACAATTTCTCTCTTCTTTTGTTAAGACACTCATTTTTTGGGTTTCTTAGTTAACAAATACAACTTCTCTCCTCTGTCATATTTTATCTTTTTGTTTTATTAATTTAGAGTGGATTCCACACCATTGTGGATGTCCTTAGAGAGAAAATCAGTGGAATCCACACCATTGTAGAACATTTCACATATGTAACCGTGTCAAGAACACGTATTGTGGATGCTGTTAGTAAACTATTTATATTTTTATCTAATTATTTATTTATTATTATTTTTAAAATAAAAATAAACGGGTCGGGTTGACTATGGGTTAGGACTTTAAACTCATACCCAACCACAAATTTAATAGATAATCCATACTCGACCCAATAATTAAATGGGTCAATAATCGTGACCCAAATCCACTATTTTCGGTTTGGGTATGGGTCGGGTTATCGGGTTGGATAAAAATTGCCACCCCTAGTCCTTCATCAAAGCCAGTGATAGAATCAATCCTCTGGCTTCTAAGGTTCTAAAAGTCTCTGTGGAAGTCGAAGTGGATGAACCACTTTGTAGGAAGCTAGTGGTGAAAGATAGGTGTCGTAGAATCTCTAATGACAACCTCCCTCTCTTCTGTTTTTGGTGTGGAACTTGTAAAAGCTGAGTGCCCATGAGGAAAGGAGGAAAGTGATGAAAATAATAGATATGGGCCATGGATGAGATCTGAATTTGATGCTTCTCCTACAGCTCTTGCGGAGTTCATCTTGTCTGAGGAAAAGAAGAGGGAGCCAGGAAAAAGAATAAAATGATAAGGTTTATCATGTATGGGAAGGAAAAAGAAGGAGAGTCAAGTAACAGAAATGAATTTCTTTATGACAGTGAGAAAGAAGGTAGCAAAGATAATATGGAAGAGGGGCTTGAGAGTAGTCAAAGAACTCTGGATAACCCGTTTCTACCGTCTGTAGTCGAGGAGACTCAAAAGATAATTATGAGTGTCGAAGAGGAGAAAGGTAGTGAAGCTGAAGAGAAGGAAAAAGGAAGGACAGAAGATCTTGTTTATCCTCCCGGATTTGAGCAAATTATTGAAGCACGAGAAGATGTTCAGAAGAGGAAGTTTTATCACTTATTTGATTGGGCTGGAGCAGTTAAAATTTTTGAATATCAGAACAAAAAGAAACATAAAATGAATAATGATATTGTGTTTGATCAAAGCTGTCTATTACTCAGCTACTGTTAGGAGAAGATATTGTTGAGAATCAGCTTATTGACGGTGCTGATATAGTAGAGAAGAAAGACTGCCAAGGTAACCAAAACTCTCACAAAACTCAAACTCACGGGGAAGGTAAAGCTCCAATTTTTTAAGTTGGAGTTACTACAAAACATAAGAAAACAAGGGGGAGGAACAAGAAAGGTAGAGGTAACTCTAAAGCTCAGTCTCTAGTAAATTTATCTATTGCTGATAAGGAGATGAAGGACTCTGAGGGAAAGGGAAAATCTCTGGATCAGGCAGACCTTGCTCAGATGCAAGGCTACCAAGCCAAATGAGTTGCATTAGCTGGAATTGCCGGGGTTTGGGTCGCCCTGAGGCAATAGCTTGGGTGAAGGGTCTTTTAAAGAACTTTAATTCAGAGCTGGTTTTTATCATGAAGACCCACAGTTCTGTCTCTCAGATGGATCTGTTAATTAACAAATTCAAAGGATATAATGGCTTGGCAGTGGGTCTTAAAGGTAGAAGTGGTGGTTTGTGTCTATTGTGGAAATCTGATACAGATGTTAGAATCTGTAACTAGTCTGATCATCATATTTCAGCTGAGATTAGATTCTTAGGAGGAGATTACTTTTATTTCACTGGGTTCTATGGTTGGACAAATTGGAGTCTAAAGTATTTATCTTAGAATCTGATGAGAAAAATCAGAAGTCTCAATTCTAAACCATGGATTCTAGCAGGAGACTTCAACTAGTTTTTGTTTAATAGTGAAAAAAGGGAGGTAATTTTAGACACGAAAACCTGTTAACTCCTTTTAGACAAGCTGTGGAGGACTGCAGTCTTATCGACATTAGTTTTTTTGGTGAAGCCTATACCTATACCAACTGTCAAACTGATGGGAACAACTCTAAAAGTAGGTTAGACAGAGTTTTTTGTTGTGTAGACAATTTGCTCCTCTTCCCAGCTATTTCAGTTGAACACTTACAAAGAGGTTCTTCAGATCATAACCCTCTTCTAATCAGGTTTTTTGGTCTCTCCAAAAAACCGATGAGGATCTTCAGATTTGAAAACCTGTGGATTCAGGAGAAAAAGTGTCTAGAGATTATCAAAGAGGTCTGGGGTGATAATGGTTATGATGTTCAGAACAAATTGAAAATTTGTGCTCAGAAGTTGTCTAGCTGGAAAGTATGGTCTCTTGAGAAAATTAGATGGAAAATTAAAAAGAAAATAGAAGATCTCAGTGTTATTGATAAGTCTCAGTTCACGGTGGGCATGGTCAGTAACAGGAAGAGAAAAATTCTTGAATTGGATTTAATGCTTTATAAGGAGGAAATGTGGTGGCAACAGAGGTCTAGAATTGGATGGCTGAAAGGTGGAGATAAAAACACGAAATTCTTTCACTCAAAAGCCTCAACTAGAAACAAAAGTAATAAGATTTTCGGATTGTTAGACAGAAATGATAACATGGTGTACTCTTGGGAAGGGATTGGGGAGATATCTCGGAAGCATTTTTCTAATATCTTCCAAGCTACTAATACTACTACTGATGGTATCTTCACTCAGGTAGTTCATGGCAGACTGAATGAGGAAATTTTGAGTGAAAGAAAATTCTGAATGAGGAAATTCTTTAGGCACTATTAGTTCATCACAGAGCTTCAGTCTCCCTATAGCAGAAAGGAAATTTTCAGTGCAGTTAAGCATCTTGGGTCTGATAAGTCACTTGGGCCTGACGGTTTTAATAGGGTTTTCTTCAAATCTTACTGGCATGTGATAGGAAACCAGGTCACTACTACGGTGCTTGAAATCTTACAAGGTAATCCCATGCCTCAGTCTCGTAACCCATATTTCATCACTCTTATTCCAAAGTTAAAAGGGGCGGCTAGCATTAGTGACTTTTGTCCTATAGCTCTCTGTAACTTTTTATATAAGATTGTGTCGAAAGTTTTGGCTAATAGAGTTAAAGATATTGAAGTACCCCACACTTAAAAATGGTGATTAAATCATTCTAATATGGTATTTAAGGGCCTAATAGTGCCTAAAGAATTTTGGTGAAGAAAATACATCCAAAAGAAAAGAGAAAACACTTAAAAAGCGAAAAACGCAAAAATGAGCGTTACGTGACCATAGAAGGAATATGACCTCGAAAAGGGTCTTAGATGGATTTCCAATGCTTAGTAATTCCTAATTAATATACGGGAACAATTCCCGAAGAAAACGGATCCATAAAATGAATTAAAACGCTAATAAAGCTTTAGTGCATGTTTTTCGAGAAAACCTGAAAACGTGACCTTGAGTGGTCAAATGAACCTGTAAAAATTATATTAATCCAAATAACTATAATTAAACATTAATGGAAGATTAATAACCATTAAAATTAAAGAAACAAGAAAAATCCAGAAAACGGGCCCGGTTAGTGAATAATGCCAAACCGGGTAAATTAACGGGTGTTTTCTGTAAAAGACAAAAAACGCTCCAGCTTATGTGTACATGGGGGACCGGTTTTGACTAATTAAATCAGCCCCCTTTCACTCTTGACTAACTAGCTATTAAAATAAGCCAAAAAGCAAAAAGAGAAAAAAATTGAAAAAGTAAAAAGTAACCTCCCTCCTCTATCTCCTCTCATTTCTCTCTTCTCTCTCCCATCCTTCTTCCTCCCAGCCTATTTCCCTCCCATTCTCCCCCTTGCTGGAGATTTCAAGGTGCTCCAATGGCAACCCACTTTCTTCTCCATGCCCAAGCCACACTCATGCTCCAAATGTAAAATAAATCATATATTTGAACTCCTTTCACCAAGCTCTACCATTCACTGTTTTCAAAATCCAAAAATGGTGAAGTTAATCTCCATGGGTGTTGGCCATTTGAAGAGAAAATTACATATTCTTGAAGCTTGGAGCCTCCTCCTGCATTTAAGGTAAGAAAAATCATAAAAACTCACTTTTCCTTCACCTCTTGTGTAGCCGGTTTTGACTCCCCAATTTCCCTTGTTTTTCCTTCCTTGAATGAGCATTATTCACGCTTCAAAAGCTCATGGGGAGTCCTCCTTTGATTCATGACCAAAAGCCCATTTTAGGGTTTCAAGGTAATTCTTCATTTTTGTGCTCTAAGCACTTTCTCTTGCCTCCTAGTTTGATTACTAAGCATAGGTGAATATATTTAGTGCCTAATTCCCTATTTGGGTATTGAATTTGAGGTTGGCAAGTGGTTGGCCAACTTGGTCGATTTTGACCAAGAAAGAGGAGGGAAGAAGCTTGGAAAAAGGAATAGAGGATTAAGGTAATTAAGCTACCCTAATGTTATTTTAAATGCTTTATAAATTGTGGGATGGGAAATCTAATAAATAAACCAAATATGTGCTAGAAATGCATTTGGGTGATTTGAGAGAGAATTGTGAAATAGTGTTGATTGAAGGGCCTAAGTGCCATTGCATTTGAGATTTCGAACTATATTGTTGTTGGATGAGTTTGGTGAATTATTGTGTGCTGGTAGGACCCTATATTAGGTGTGGCTAGCTTGGAATTGATTTAGGTGAGGAAAAGTGTATTTGGGCAATGTTAGGTTTGTAGGTAAGTTATGGCAAAATTTATGTAGAAATCTAAGTGGTTTAAGTGCATTATGAGTGAGAACAACCTAGGAAATGAACTAGGTGATGTAAGGAATTTATTTAAGTTAGTTAACCACTATTGAGTGGATATAAGAGTTGGAAAAGGGTGTGCAAAAATATGTAGCAAAATGGCTATGAGGATCTTTGAAATTCTATAAAAGAGTTAGTGTGCAAATCTTGGAAATGGAGGATGAACTTGGGTGTAGTTAATGCACTTGCCTAGGAAAGATTTGGAATGGTCAAATGGAGTGAGAACAAAGTGCAAAGTGCTAGGAGGAAGTTAGAAATGCACAAGTGTGCAAAATGTAAAAGTGAGAATGGAGATTTGTTGAATTTGAGCAAGGAGTTGAGCAAGGATTGGACCAATGATTTGAAGAGGTTTAGAACATGTTTTAGGGTGTTTAAACATGTAGAAAACATGTGGAAAGATTAGGGTGAAATACCCAAAACCTAGATATGGTGTTTAGATGATAAACTAAGATATAAGAAGGCTAAATAATGCCTTAGAAACATTAGGAAACAATTTAAACCGAAGAAAACACAAGGAAACACCATAAGAGCAGTTTAAGCAAAAACGTGCTCTAAGCTTAGAGTAACTTGGGTTAGCACCCAAATATCATTCTTAGACCTTAGTAACATCCTAATGGTCATATTAAATCAATTACCAAAGAAAATCAAGCTCAAAAACAAGTTCAAACACAAATTATGCTTTAAGGACTCTTAAAGCACATTTTTGAAAAATTGTCTTAGAAAGGGGTTTTAAGTGGATAAATGCCCATGATTACTCCTTAATCAACTTTTTTTACTACTTAGTATCACATTAGGAAGTCTAAATCAATGGGAAATCAAAAATTTCACAAATATGTGCACTAGTTTGTGAATAGTAACCAAATAGTGCCTAGTTTAGTCATTAGTCAACTAAGTTTAATTAAATGGTCAAACAAGACCATGACTAGTCTCATTTTAATAAGGGGGCCGGTTTTCTAAGGGGATGATTCACGACAAGAGTAAGCTAGTTTATAAAATAAAGAGGGAAAAGTAAGTTAGTTACTATTTGCTTTAAGGAAACAAATATCTCATTTATACTACCTCTCTCCTCCTTTCTTCATTATTTCTTCTTCCCACTGATTTCATCTTCTTCCTATCTTCTTATTTCACGTAAGAGCAGCCCCCATACAATCTTGATCTTGTCTTGCCCATATCTTGCTCATTTTAGCTCCAAAATCAAAACCAGGCATATATTCTTCTTAGTTAGCTCAAGCTCTTCCTTTCTATCCTTTCAAATATTCATGAGCTTCAATTTGGTGCCAAGGCAAACCGCCATTAGAGGAGGAAATATCTTGAGGAGTCCATTAGCTTCTCCATTCTCTTAAGGTAAAGAATATGTAAGAAAAACTAGGTTTCCACCATTTCTTCTCCTTTACCAAAAATTTCTACTCATGGGGCTCCATTTTTTATGCCTTGTTCTAGATTGTTTTCTATTCTTCAAGGGCTAGAGGAGGTCCTTCTTGATTCATACCCAAGCTTGACTTGAGACTTCAAGGTAAAATATCTAATTCAATACCTTAAAACATATTTATAACCTAGGTTTATTCCTTAAGGTTAGTGCAATGTTTAGCACTCATTAGAGTCATTGGATATTGATTAGAACATTGGCAAAGAGAACTTGGTTGGTGACCGAGATTGCTCAAGGAAAAAGACTAAGGAGGAAAGTTTGGGAAGCTTGTAAAAGAGCAAGGCAAATGTCTTACCTTAAGGTGTTTTAATGCAATAAGGGATGGGATTTAGTTATGATGAGTTTAGTTTAGATTTTACCTTAGAAAAAGGGTTATAAATTTAGGAGAAAGAACATTATTATATTGAGAACTTGTGATTAAAGAGCAAATGAGAAATGAGATAGTTAGACAATGAAAAGGTGAATTACAAGAGCATTTACATTTCAATGGGAGCCTTGTTGTGTGTATTTGCAGGTCAAAGGCAATATATATTGTGGAAATTCAGTGTTTAAGATTTATGCATTTAAGGGCCTAAGAGCCAAGCAATTTAAGTTTATGCACTATATTGTGGTGTAGTGTAGTTTGGGTGTGAATTGTGTGTTAAGATGGTGTGATGAGAATTTGAGTGTTATAGTTGGATAGTGGTGAAAATCTAAGTGCTTGGGTGTAGTAATATACTAGGGAAGCCATGTCAAAATTTGGTGAAGAAACATGATGTCTAAGATATTCTAAGGAGATTTTATGACTAAGGAAGTACTAAGAGACTTTAGGAGTTGTTCTGATGAAAAATGAGTTTAGGGGTTCTTACGAACTAGGATGACCTAGGTATGTCTAGGAGGAATTAGGGGTTACAATGGTGAATTTTAGGCACCAAGACCATGATGAAAGAATTTAGGAAGCTTGTGCAAGTTGATGGAAATAAGGTGTAAAACTTTGAAATGATTTAGGTGAGAACTATTATGTATGACATTAGGAGGATTTGGTAAACGGAATAAGGATGAGAAAAATAATGCTTGAGAAGCGGTCAAATTGCTAAGGAGGGAACACTAGGGCTAGGTTAAGTTCTAGGCAAATTACATGTTAGGGATGTAAGGAAATAAGTGCTAAGTGTTAGGAGTTTTAAAAGGATTGAGTGAATGTTTAAGAAGATCTTTGGAAATTGTTTTAATGAGTTTGGTGGATGTTTTAAAGGTGAGCTTAAGTGCCTAAATGATGTTGGAGCACATAAGAACACTTGGGGTGAAGTTTGGGATGAATTTAACACTTAGATTAAGTTTCTGGAGCCGACCTACTTTAGGACCGACCTTGGCAAGGTCGGTCAGGCTCAAAATACACACGCAGGAAACTCTCTGGAATGGACCGACCTTAGGACCGACCATGGACAAGGTCGGTCGAACTGAAAAACAAAAGGCAAAAATGTTTCTGGAATGGACTGACCTTGGGGACCGGACTTGCAAGGTCGGTCGGGGCAAATTTTTCAGACGGTAAAATGTTACTGGAATGGACCGACCTTAAGACCGACCTTGGCAAGGTCAGTCGAGTAGAAATTTTTCAACCAGAATGTTTCTGGAATGGACCGACCCTGGGTAGGGTAGGTCGGTCGGGTCGGTCGACCCATTAATATAAAAAAAAACTTTAAGGGTGATAAATAGTACTAAAGGTACACCACTAAGAGAACAATGATGATTAAGAAGATTAAGACCTAAGGGAATTAAGTTAAGTAAAAACCTAAATGTGTAGGTTAAGTTTGTAAGATTAAGTGGTAAGAACTCAATAGGAGTTAGAAGGGGGTTCATTATGGGTTAAGCAAGTTAAATAAGTTAAGAAATAGTAAATGATTAATAATTGAAGTTGGATGAATATTTTAGGATTTGAAAGTTTGGAACCGGAGGAGAATTAAAAAACCGGGACAATCGACGGTGAACGGTACAACCTTTCTTGTGACCTGCTTGCTAACGAGGTGTCCCTCGGCTTGTGTGCTATTTGTTTATGTGTGCCGACTAAACAAGATAAAGCATGCAACTGGTTATATTGTACTTATTGTGTGTGTTTATTTACACTAACACAAGAGACTTGAGGTTAGTTACTAACAAAGTTTAGTACAAATGGAATGAGATGAGGAATTATGTTGTTTAACAGTTGGTTAATACCCGAGAAGGTTTAACTAACACTTGGCTATAAGATTTTCATTAACTGGAACTTAAGGGGGGAGTGAGCAAACCGGGACTGACTCCGGTCATGCATGCTAAGGAAAAGGGTCGGTATCTGAATCAGATCCGACTTCCGCTTAAGGACTTGTCTTTGGACTTGTTGCCTAGGGTCGAATGTCGGCTCAGCTACAATGGATTTCCAGTCCAAGGTAGGAGGCATTAAGATGGTGCGGTAGGATCACCTAAATCCTAAATTATAAGATAAGTTGTTTATTCAACCAATGGAGTTAAAAGCTCATTGGCTAGGGTTGCTTTTGATCTGACAAAATAAACATTGAGATAAGATATGACCATTTCTATTTAAGAACAGTTTGTATACTGAGATTAGATAAGGTAAGACTGATGTAAGTTAAGATGGACTGAGGATAAGTGGAATTGGAATTTAAGGAGTTTACTTACTAACTCACTTATTAAGAGAACGCTTTAAGTCGTTCATTTGTGTGTGGACTATGCTTGTTCACCTGTGGATGGATGTTTTATTGCACTTCATATTATGATTGTGTATCTAATCAATTTCCATGCTATCGACAATTAGTCGTCGTAGCCCCGTTAGCTTGGGGGCCACGAGAGGGTCGTACCAGCATTCTTGCTGACCCCCTTTGGGGGCTGTTTTTATTTTGCAGGTAAGCGTCCCATGAAGAGTCACCCTGAGAGTAGGGGCGGTTAGACTTAGGTGGGGCTTTTATTTTGAATACGGGTTGCGCCTGTGCTCCCGTCTGTTGATATTAAGACTGATAGAAGTTATGCTGTTAATGGAGATACTACGAACTCGGTTGGTAGATGTTCTGGATAGTTGGTGTGTTCTTTTGGATTAATGGTTGTAATATATTTTAAGTTCGGTATATTCTGTTGTTCAGACCGTGGCAAGGTTCTGGTGTTGGTTTATTCCGCTGCGATGTTGTGTTTAGGCTGTTAAGTTGCGATAACCACGATTGGCTTAGGGCGGGGTGTTATAAAAAGTGGTATCAGAGCGTAGTTACGCTCTGATCAAGAAATACCGGACATAGGTAACCACTGAGTTAGGATATGAGTTCAGATATATGTAATGGGCTAAGGGCGTGAGAAGTTAGAGTGAGTAGAGTCAGATGACCACTATTAAGTGTGGATCGACTTTACCGTCTACGGACATTATAAATCCTTGAACCGAAACCTCTATGGATATGAACCTAATGTGAGTTGTGCTTATTCAGATGTCAGCAAGGAGAGGAGGCCGAGGCCGTGGCCGAGACGAGGATGCTACTGAGATACCGGGAGGGCAGCCGATCGCAGAGATCGTGGCTGCCGCGTTAGGGAACATAGGCTATCAGCCTGGTGTTGGTGCACCACCCCCACCGCCACAGCCCCGGGAACCAAACTGGGTAAAGAGCCTATCGGATATTCGACCCGCATCATTTCAGGGGGAGATTGATCGCGCCAAGCTTGAGGCATACATCTCCGAGCTGGAGACCGCCTTCGAGACCCTTGATGTCCCTGCTGGGATCAAGGTGCGCCTGACTGCATTCTATCTGCAAGGGGCAACGGGCGACTGGTGGAAGCTGGTGAGGGCCGAGCATGTGGCCAACCCAGAGTTCGGCTGGGAGTAGTACACCGCACTACTATGAGCTAAGTACTATCCCGCCTATGTCCAGATGAAGAAGCGCTTACAGTTGGATGCGCTTAAGCAGACGAACAAGATGATGGTAGACGGGTATTACTCAGAGTTTACCACCTTGCTTCGTCTTCTGCCGGGTCTTGGATATTCAGACCAGATTTTGGTGGACCGCTTCTATGGCGGGCTTAGCCATCGACTCCGCTACGGCATGGGGCCAACGAGTTATACTACCTTGTAGGTAACGAGAATAATTGAGATATTAATAAGTGAGAAAGATTTAGACTTGAGAAATAAGAGAAACTAATACTTCGGAAAGTAGGAGTGCTATCATGCCGCTGCTAAGGTTGAGATAACCGTCCAGCTGAGGGACGCAGACAATGCTAAGAGGAAGAGTGCCGGGAAGAGCACAGAGAACCAAGGGAAAGGTGGGTACAAGAAGCAGAAGTACCAGCCTCAAGCCCATAAGAGTCAGAACCAGAAAGGGAAGGAAGGAACTGAGAAGGCTACTGAAGAGCCACTGAAATTAACTTATGCATATGCTGCTAAGCCCCTACGCTCAAGGGCGCCAAAGGGTAAGGAGATGAATATGAGTGAATTGAGCACCATTTAGCAACCGTTAAGATACAAGTACTAATATTGAGAATGATCAGGATCTGAGACTGGGAAGGAAGCCGGCGGTGGCTACCAACGGCGCTACTATTGTCAGTGGTGTCACAAGGACTACCCCGGAGTTGACTGTAAGGGAAACAAGGTGGAGTGTAATTTTTGCGGGGTGTAGGGACACCGAGCTTATGAGTGCTTCCGGAACCCCCAGAGTAGAGCCTTTAGACCCGAGATGAAGGGCAAGGGCAAGACCGATCAGGGAGCTGGATCTGACTGTCAGAGGAGGGTGCAACAGGCTGCAGACAAGAACCCACGGGTAGTCCAGAAGTCGGGACCCACTCTACACATGGTGGACAAGGACGATGAGCCTGAACCCTCATCGAGGCCGGGTACCGCTATAAACCATTAAGTAATAAAATTGCTTGCTTACCGCATTTCATGCATGCTTGGCGAATAATTGAGTTAGATGAGAATAAGATAAGATTAGAACTAAGTAAGATATAACCTATTACCACCTTAAGAAACTTCAACATTTGTTATCCAATACCTTCAACACTTAACCCGGAAGAGACCGATATCGAGACCCGAGACTTTCCAACCGAACAATGTCAGGTTATCCGCCCAGGTATGATTTTATTAAGGGGATACCTGACACCCGAAGCACAAATAGCCATCATTAGGAGATGCAGTCAGTTAGGAGTGGGACCGGGAGGTTTTTATACACCGGAGTACCCAGGAGGAGCAAGGATGAAGTTAAAGATGATGAGCTTAGGCAAGGATTGGAATCCATATGCCAAGACTTACCAGACCACGAGAGCACAAGATGGAGTTTCACCTCCGGGGATACCCGAAGAGTTCCATCCGGTTATTACACAAGTCGTGGAGATCACTCAGCAGTTGGAAGCTGACCCGATACCAGACATCCAGGCAGACATCTGCATTGTAAATTTCTACGAGAAGGACGGGCGACTCGGACTACACCAGGATAAGGATGAGACAGCGGAGTCTCTCGAAAGGGGGATACCCGTAGTGTCTTGGTCCATTGGAGACGACGCTGAGTTTTTGTACGGCGAGCAGAAGCGTGCAGACCATGCTAATAAGTTAATACTTAAGTCAGGGGATGTATTAGTTATGGGAGGAGAATCAAGAATGTTATACCATGGGATTAAGAGGATTAAGCTGAGTACAACACCGTCAGCAGTAATTAATGCGACGCATATGAGACCAGGGCGGTTGAACCTAACCTTTAGACAATATTAGCCATGTAATGTTTTGAGTACGAAATAAGGAATGAGATGTAAGAAAGAAGCACATGATGTAAACATGATAGTTATTAATAAAATAACAACGTTGTTCATATAATTTGTTACGACTCTTGTTATACCATCATTACTCATGAAGCTTGTGAATACAATTAGGTTATGGACTCGGTACGGAAGGTGCGCTAAGCATACTTACAGAGGCACAGGCCGACGCAAGCGGCACTATCCTCACCGGCACCTTTCCGATTAATGGGATTGAGGCATCAGTACTCTTCGACTCAGGGGCCTCGCATACCTTTATCTTGGCATCTTTTGCGAGAAGGTTGGGGCTAGACGCTGATGAGCTGCCCGACTTCACGGTTACGCTCCCGTCTAAGGAGAAGGTTCGTTGCACTCGCTACTACCGAGGAGCCATTGTCAGAATTAAGGGGGAAGACTTTCCAGTCAGTTTTATTGAGTTCAGGGAGCTGGGATTTGATGTGATCTTCGGGATGAATTGGTTGGAGCAGCACAAGGGTCGTATCCTCTGTGCCGAGCATCGACTGCTGCTCAGGGGTCCATCTGGGGTAACAATATCATACCGCCAACGGCCCAGAGAGCCTTCGACTAAGATCATCTCCACTATGGCAATGTATAAGGAACTGAGGAAGAAGGAAGAAGTATATCTCTGCTATGTCCAGGACATAGAGAGGGACCCCGAGTTCGACCCCGACTTACCGGTAGTGTTGGAGTTCCCCAATCTATTCCCACGGGAACTGCCCGACATGCCACCCACTCGGGAGGTAGAGTTCACCATCGAGCTGCTACCTGGAACCGGATCGATAGCCAAGGCACCATATCGCATGGCTCCTGCAGAAATGAAAGAGTTAAAAGATCAGTTGAAAGACTTGCTAGATAAGGGATTCATTAGACCGAGTGTATCACCATGGGGAGCGCCAGTCCTCTTCGTGAAGAAGAAGGATGGTAGTCTCCGCCTCTGCATCGACTACAGAGAGTTGAATGCAGTGACTGTGAAGAATAAGTACCCACTACCCCGCATTGACGACATGTTCGATCAGTTGAAGGGGGCATCCGTGTTATCCAAGATTGATCTCAGATCGGGGTATCATCAGATAGCCATTAAGGAGGGAGATATTGAGAAGACGGCATTCCGGACACGATACGGCCACTACGAGTTTACGGTGATGCCGTTTGGTTTGTCAAACGCACCAGCAAAATTTATGGATCTGATGAACCTCTTGTTTCGGGAGCAGCTGAACAAGTCTGTTGTGGTATTCATCGACGACATTCTGATATATTCAAAATCAAAGTCTGAGCATGAGAAACATTTGAGGAGGGTGTTAGAGATACTGAGGGAGAACCAGCTTTACGCTAAGTTCTCCAAATGTGAGTTTTGGCTTGACCAGGTTTCTTTCCTGGGTCATGTCATCTCGGATGCTGGGATCTCAGTGGATCCAGCAAAGATTGATGCCGTGCGTACCTGGCCGAGACCGAAGACAGTTACCGACATTCGGAGCTTTCTTGGTTTGACAGGTTACTACCGGAGGTTCATTAAGGATTTCAGCAAGGTCGCGAAACCGATGACTAGTCTGATGAAAAAGGATGCACCATTCGTTTGGACGGCTGATTGTGAGAGTTCGTTTCAGAGCCTGAAGGACTCATTGACCACTGCACCGGTTCTGACCATTCCAGACGGTACATAGGGCTTTGAGGTTTATTGTGACGCATCCGATAGAGGCTTGGGTTACGTGCTCATGCAACATGGCAAGGTGGTGGCTTATGCCTCACGCCAGCTGAAGAGACATGAGGAGAACTACCCCACGCATGATTTAGAACTGGGAGCTGTAGTCTTCGCTTTGAAGATATGGCGCCACTACTTATAAGGGGTTAGTGTGACGATCTACACCGATCACAAAAGCTTAAAATATATATTCACTCAGAAGGAGTTGAATCTTTGACAGAGGAGATGGTTAGAGTTTTTGAAAGACTATGACATTGACCTCCTGTAACACCCCAACCGCTAATCCTTTCTTACTCCTCTAATCATGCTCATAATTACCAGAATCGCAGCGGAATACTTACTTACTCCCGGCGGGTGATACAATGCCGTTAACCATCCAAGATCAACAAGGCTACACTACTTACCATCTCGGTCTGACGATTAGAATAAGCAAATACATACTACTTACTTTACAATACCAAATACTTAGATTACAATTGATTACCGAGTATACCGAATTATATGAATTACAATCCAATGTTACTTCCCATAAATGAAGAGTTTATACAACCTCTCCTTACTATCCAAGTAAAATTCATCATCCCAAAAAGGTGTACCACATGGTACACCGGCTACTCAAAAGGCTCTAGCCGTGTACAACTCGGTACACTATTTCAATACTACCAACTACATCCAAAAAGAATCACATGCTGCCCTTACTCTACCATCACGCCTCGCGGGTACCTGTGGAGTAAAAACATTCCCCCGAGGGGGTCAGCTTACGCTGAACATGATAACCGCATACCCCGCGTACTAGCGAGGGTACGCCAACTATTTGGTCGTATACATGCGGTTCGTTTCATACATACATACATACATGCTTTATACAATACAATTCAATACATTCATTTCAAGGCATACATTCATACAATACATACAAGCATGGAAGACAATACAAGTCAACCGTTATACTTACCGAATACTCACCGCATTACGGAGACACAACTCTCCAATACATACAAAGGTCCAGTTAGCCTTATTACACACCCGGGTTAATCGGATGTTCAATACTCTTTTACTCCGGGTCAATGACTTACAATAGTCAAGACCTATACAATACAATACTTACATACTTACTTCCAGTTAAGTCGGTATGACCTCCGGGCAGGGAGTACTATCTCCCACCACCGGGCTTTAAGATGGCACACTAATCCAGGATGCTACCCATACAAAGGGAATTGGTCCAAGGAAAAGATCATAGCCAGGATTCGGTTCCAACCTCTTGTGGTTCCTTATCCTCACGCGTGGCCGAAACTATATCGGACTTCTACTCATTCCATTACTCATTACTCATGTTAGGAGTTAGGTTGTTAGGAATTAGTAGAAGTCCATACTTACTTTCCATACATACATACAATACACAAGTACTCATACTTGCACATACACTCCATTTCCATTCATTCATTTCATGAATTATACAAACTAAATGTTCAAGGGCAATAACAAGACAATATAGTTTCAAACACAATTATGTGCAATATATATCCGGTTCATGCATTTATCTTGTTGGTGATCACATAAACACACAAATCGGGGTAACCAAGTTAGGATACAGGGCATGAAGAAATCATACCGTACACCGACGTTTTCGTACTACCGGGTTCCTTCCACGTTCAAATATTCGATTCCTATACATACATGAAGTAGTATGATCAATGGTCCATTATTGATCTACTTACTCCTTCATTGTTACATCAATGCATACTTACTACTTTATTACTTTCTTACTTGGTTATAAAACCATTCTTTTCTTTACTACTTCTTAAACTTGTTTTCTTACTCCTTTGCTTAC
>JAIOTZ010001987.1:0-25614 GCA_023374045.1 Limonium bicolor
ACTTGATAATATAGTATTGATCATGAGATAAAGAGTAATTAACCCCCGAGTTATTCATCATTCAAGTTAAGCACGGAAAAGATCCCATTCAAATGTCAGAACAGGATTGTACAATTCCTGCTAAATTAATTTATATCTATGCTTAATCACATAGACTAGTTAGTTTCTAAAAACAATTGATATAAACTAATTAAATTTCAGACTCTTCACACTTACAAACGAAGGGAACGATTCCGGCTATATATTCCCTCCGTCCCGGTTTGATCTTCTTAATATTTAACATATAAAATGATATTATTTTATAAATCTAAGTTTTACAATAAGATTCTTGTCGAAACTTATATGTTGTACTCACTCCATTAATTTTTAAATGTCTTTCTAGCTCTTTTGGTTTGTTAGGATTTAGTTGTCATTTTAGATTTTCAAAACAAAAAGAAAAGTAAGGTTAGATTAGTCATTTTACCTCATTTCTTAATTCTTGTAGATAAAGCTCGAACGACATTTAAAAATTAACGAAGAGAGTAGAAATTTATTTTATAAAATTATTCTATCTACTTATAAAAAATAAAATTATTTTATCTTATATATTTAATATTGAAATAGATAAATATGTCAAAAATAAACAGCAATGTCAAAGTGGGACAAAGATAATATATGAGGCACTGTTCTCCCAGCTAGATGAGATTCCACCTCCAGTTTACTATTTGAATATATTTTTATAAATCTATATATTATAATGGAATCCTTATGTGAAAAATTATATATTGTAGAATTTAGTTTTTAAAAATTATTTTATCTTATATGTTTAAAATTGAAGTGGAAAATGTGTCAAAAAAACAAACAAGACACTTATGATGAGACGGATGTAACTCTACTTCCCGACAAACAAATAGGCATGCTAACATATCTTTTTTGACAAGAAGTGATTATTTACCAGATCAGAAGCTTTCGTTTTAGCTAAAATTGAGCAAGTTTTCACACCCGTAGTGGGATTGGGCAGCGCGGGACGCGGGTTACATAACCCCATTCGTTTGTTAGATTATTAGATGAGTTTATTTGATCAGTTTTTTTATAGTTACGGTAGTGGGTAGGTTTTGAACCAGAATCTTTGGTTCCAGAATACCACTCATCTACCGACCAAACCACGGGGCTTGATAAGTTTATTTGATCAGTTAGTTTATTATCTCTGTATGTCATATACATCAACTATCATATCAATTATTTTATCTCTCTACTTTTTCAAACTTCAGCTGACAATTAATATCAGCTATATGCTTCAGTTGACAAAAGAATTGGATCATAGTACGTACTCCCTCCGTCTCACACCCATTGTCGGATTAGCTTTTCTTTTTTGTCCCAAAATGGTGTCTGATATAATCTTGTGAAATTTGAACTCCTCTCTACTTTTTTTGGTTCTCTTAATTTTTGTGCAAAAGGAAATGAGATCGGGATACAGGATGGAGGGAGTATAAGTATATATATATATATTTCCAGTACTCAGGGCGGAGTCAGAAAAAATTTCTAAGGGAGACGAGATTTTTTTTAATAATATTAACTAATTTTTAATTTTAAAAATTAATTTAAATTTTCAATATTTATAATTATATTTTAAAAATTCATAGTAGATATATAGTTTGACATAAAAATTACACTAAAATTGAAATATATAAATTAATAAAGAATTTTGTTTTATCTTTTTTATTTCTCATTTTAAAAAACGGGTATACAAAATATAAGTTAATGTCAATATATAATATAGAACAATAGTTCTAAACTACTATTTTTTTTCTAAAAACTTCATCTAAAAATTAGTTTGAGTAATCTAATATTATTTTAATTTGTAAAATCTATAATAAAAAACTAGAAACACCTATACGATGTATAATAGGGGTACATGATTACTAATACTAGCATAATGATTAGTTTTACTTTAGACTATCCTGCTTAAATAAAAATATTAAGAATTTTCTTATCTACTATAGACTAAAAATGATTTCTATAATACAATTCTAGATTAAATATTACATATTAATAGAAATAAATTTAAAATAAATAGAATATAGTGATACCATAATGCTATTTACAAAATGTGATGGGGGCGAATAAACATCTAATAGCATAAATAAACTATATAATAAAAAATATAACTGATTTAAGCATGTACCCGAGTGAGTTGGGCGAAGACCCACCCTTATCTCTGCCCCTGCCGTACTGATATAATTATATGGGTTGCCCTTACCCTAGTTAATTAGTTTCTGTTGGCCTCGTGAAATTCGATTCCCGTCTGACTGATCTGATTTTCGGATGCTGTTGTTGCGATACACTAGGTGAGTCATTCAGAAACAATCAAGAATACTGTATTAGTAAGTATCTGTTCAAAAAGATAATACTGTAGTTGTAATTGGCTGGCTAGATGAAAAATCAAAAGCTGTCACCATTGTTCATCTTCACCTGCTATCCCATGGGAAAAAAACAATAGGGATTGATCTTTATACGTACGTACTCTCTTCTTAGGCCTCATCGATCTACCTATACTATAACTGCATGGATATCAGCAATGTTGCTGCCATTATTTGAAGAAAAGATCGTATCGTCGCACCGCACTTCCTTAAAGTTTTTTCAAAAGAATCTGATTTTTTTTTTTATCAGAATGCTATCAAGCAGCAGGGAGTTGTCTTTGTTCACGACTAGGGGTGTTCTAGTAGAAAAGCCAAAAAAATATATCAAGCGAGTACAGTAAAGAAATTAAAACAGATCTTTGATATTGGAGCTTGACAGAACAGTGCTGAGGGCTGTCCTGCGCAAGTCTTTTGCACCGCACCACTCAACAGCTTGGAGCTTTATCATCATGCTAAGTCCATCCCAATCAATTGTTTGCTGCTCAAAAATAATTATGTTCCTTGCAGACAATATGTTGTATGTAGTAAACAGAAAGGAAGCTTTCCAGAGCTTTTGTGCTCTCCTTGATGGAGAAGACTCATACCAAATCGAAAACAACTGCTGCATATTAGCGGCCTGAAGCAGCGGCACTCCCCACCATCTGGCTATGATCGTCCAAACATTTTTAGTAACAACACATGACCAGAATAGATGGTCTGTTGTTTCAACAGCACCATTACATAGCGGACATAACACTTGTCCCAGAGTAGCAATATTCATGCTAAACAGTCTCTCCCTGGTTAACAGTTTGTTACTCAGCATAAACCAGTTGAAGACTTCAACTCTTGGAGGGGCCAAATCGCACCAGAAAAATTTATGCCAAGACAGGAGAGGAGGACAATGTAATTTTACTAGCTCAGTATAACAACATTTAACAGAGAATGCGCCACCTGTACCTGCTACCCACCGCATTTGGTCCTCACCAGTCATTGGAATTATTTGGTTGTTGTTGAGGAAATCCAACAGACGCTCAACTTCCTCTATTTCATATACAAAGAGAGGTCTCCTCCACTCCAAATGCCACTGCCATGACACGCCAGACCACAATCCCACCTCGGAGACAGTTGCTGATTTTGAGATACAAACCAAATAAAGCCTAGGAAATTTAGAACGCAGATTAGAATCTCCTATCCAGTGATCCAGCCAGAATCGAATCATATTACCGTTGCCAATCACCCATCGCAGGTTATTGGCTATAATCTCTCGATTACTGCTATTCCAAGAACCAACCGACACCACCTCTTTCCAAATTCCACATCTGGCAGTCTCACTCCACGACTGGTCTGATATCGGAAGGCGAATATCCTGGTTATAAGTAGCCGCTATAACTTGCTTCCAAAGCTTCGCAACTGAGTTCTGATATTTCCACCACCATTTCATCATTAATGCTGCATTTCTCTTTTCGTAGTCGCATAGTCCAAGCCCTCCCATCTTTCTCGGTTTTGACATAGCTTTCCAACTCATGAGAGCAATTCCTTTCCTATTATTTCTGCCCCATAGGAATTTTCTCTGTATTCCAATGATTTTTTCCATGACTGTCTTAGGCATGCGAAAAAGACTCATGTAATACATTGGTAAGCTCTCTAGCACTGATCTAACAAGTACCAATCTACCAGCGTAGGATAAAGAAGAGGATTTCCATTGGCTCAACCTTGATTCTATCTTCGAGATAACCGGCCGCCAGGTTTCTGTTCTCCTCGGGTTTGCACCCAGCGGGAGACCTAAGTAGGTGCTAGGCAGAGTTCCCAATCGACACCCAAAAACATTTATTACAGTTTCCTTCTCACTATCGTCCATATTGATGTCATATACCACTGATTTATCCCAATTGATTTCCAGTCCAGACATATCGGCGAACAGCGTCACAATCCACTTCAAGGACCGTAGCTCATGCTTCGATGGACTACCAAAGATTAGCGTATCATCCGTAAACTGCAGATGCGATACCCTGATCTCATCAGATCCTACCACCACACCTTTCCTATCGCCTGAGCGGACTGCGTCATCTAGCAACCAGTTGAGAGCCTCAGCTACAATAACAAACAGCAACGGAGAGAGCGGATCACCTTGACATAACCCTCGTCTGGGTTTAAAAGTGGGCGTAGGAGAGCCGTTGACGAGAACAGCTATTCGTGGAGTGGTAATACATTTCTGAACCCACTGCATCCAAGTCCTTGGAAAACCGAAAAGATCAAGCATTTTCAAGACAAACTTCCAGCTAACACTATCGTAAGCTTTCCGGAAATCAATCTTCATTATAAAGCCTTTTTTCTTCTTCACTTTCATCCAATGTATTACCTCATTCGCCAGTAGCGGTCCCTCTAAGATATGTCTGTCCTTGATAAACGCCGACTGTGTGTCTCCCACCAGATTATTAACCACTGCAGCTAATCTGTTTACCATAACCTTCACAATGACTTTGTAAATACAGCCAATAACATTAATTGACCTGTACTCATCCAAGGATCCCCACTTTCTTAGGAATAAGTGTGATCCAAGTAATATTAGTTTCTCCTGGTAGCTGCCCATCTACGAAGAACTCCAAAATGCTTGCTGTAAAGTCACCACCAATGGACCGCCACATGCGTTTGATCAGATTAAAGTTGTAGCCGTCATAACCTGGAGATTTGCTCCCTTCGCACCCCCAAACCGTCTTTCTAATCTCATCCGCAGTAGGAATTAAAATCAAGCTCTCTTGTTCCAGCTGGGAAAGTCGCGGTCTATTACTGTGGGACGGGAAATTGCCTGATGCGGGATCAAACCGGAAGATCCCTTTGAAGTATCGCCTGGCTTCCGCTCGAATGGCGGATGGGCTAAAAGATAGCCGGCCATTGATTACTAATGAATTAATCCTGTTTGCATTTCTATTGATTGTTGATCTTCGGTGAAAGTAACGAGTATTCATATCGTCACATTTCAGTTTCTTATCACGGGAAGATTGTTTCCAATACCTCTCCTCCCTACGTAAGGTACCCCACATTTCCGCCTTAAGTTTCAAGCGCGCCAGTCTACGCACTTCATCAAATCCCATATCCTCATCCAATTTATCTAACTCTCCCAATTTCTTAGACTGCTGCTCCAGGTGAAGGTCAAATACGTAATTTCTCCTTCATAGACTTCAGTTTCAGGTGCATGGGAGCATCGGCCAATGTAGCCCATTCAGTTTTGAAGAACTCGTCAAAGTCCTTATCTTCCAACCACATATCGAACACCCGAAATGGTCTTGGCCCCCATTCTTGGTTCTGCATTCTTATCCACATGAATCTATGATCAGAAAGCTTCCAAGGTCTACCTCTCAAGGTGAGATTTGGAAATCGGTTCAGCCAGTCAACTGAGCAGAAGGCACGATCAATACGACTCATCGAACCATTCTGATGCCATGTAAATTTACATCCCGATAAAGGAATCTTCAGTAACTCCATCTCACGTAGCCAATCATTAAAATCAGTCATGGATGAAATAATCATTGTATCTAGTCCATCTTTCCGTTCACTTCCTTGTCTGACTTCATTAAAGTCTCCAACAGCCAGGATTGGCTGGTTATAATTCTGTTTTAGAGTACATAAATCCGCGTAAACATGTCTACGCCCTACAGCATCCGTGGGGTTGTAGATGAATATTACCAATCCTTGCAACTGACTCTGGGGAGTTACTATTTCTAGCGCCACCCATCTGTTACTGCTTGCAACCATCTTCGCGTTTAACTCACTTAGGGACCAGAAGACAATTATACCACCAGATTGTCCTACTGCGAACACTTCACACCATTCCTCGGTCTTTCCTGGTCCCCAAAGGTTCCGTCTCCTATTGCATGGTCTTGTATGGTGCGTTTCCAGCACACCGATGATTGTTACTTGGGTTCTCCGAATTTCCTTCTTGATCAAGGCCCACTTCTCTGCCTTTTTTGCACCGCGAATGTTGTAAAAGGCTACTCCCAGTCCCATTGCTACCTCGCTGATGCCTCGATCGATTCCTTTTCAGGATTCTATCGATATTTGATAGAGACTTGCCGGGAAATGGTGATATTACCCCCAACTCCCGGCCATACTTGAGACACCGTTTCGCCTCTTTCGATATAGCTTGCTTCCTCTCCTTGACTTTCCTCTGAACTGGCTGGCTATCCCTTTGTGCTCTGTTGCTTTTTGATGATGAATCTATTGTGAGGTGGATAGCGTCTAGTGAGTTTACGTCAACTGGGGTGGGGAAGCCTCCGTTTGGAATCTCCGTTACCCCGAATTTGATAGGAGAGGAGTAAACCAGATCGTCTTCCAAGTCTGTTGAGCTTCCTGAGGAGTTTTTTGTTACGGTTGGAGAGGCATGTTTATCGACAGTTAATTTAATATCACCATGACTGTGGCTGGGCGACTCAAAACTTCTATTATCTTGTGGTATTAAATCAACTGGCCCAATAGCCCTCCTCATCTCCTCTGTCCCGGGTGAGCCTCTCTTCATCATTGAATATATTATTACTCAGGGGCGGTTGGTCTGAAGTGGGTGGGTGGTCTGTGGTTTTTTGGACGGGTGAGGATTCAGATTGAGTCATGGGGGAGTTTGTGGGTTTGACATCGGGAATACCTGCATGGGGTTGCGTGGGTTGGAGCGACTAGTATGGGTGATAGAATTACTGGCTGCCGATTCATGCGACAACAGGGTATGGTTGCGCAATAGTGATGGCTTCCTGAATTTTCTATTGGTGATCATGCAAAGTTTAGTGGGGAATAGAACTAATTCTCGGTCCCCAAAACTGCAAATCGGCTCTGACATGTTGTGTGGGATAGTATAGAAAAGTTGGTTAAAAAAGTACCTGAGGCCATTGGTGAGATAACTGGCCGTCTGCTTGGAGGTTTCAAAATATTCTTTGTGGCTTTTGGTCACCCTGGTGACATGGACTTCATTGTGCCAACTTATTTGTGGTGTGTGGCTTACTATTTTGTTTTCTTCGTTTGAGTTTTGCCACGTGTGCTCATATGTAGTTGGCTGATCTGGCACAATGTCCGTTTGGCTGCTCCTTCTGGTTTCGTCGTTGAGGTTGCGGTGATTGGAGATGTCATCGTTCCACACTTCAACAACGCCGATGTTGATCGGGTCTTCCCCATCGTAGCATAATATTTCCTTGTTTATGATTTCCCAATGCCAAGTTCTTATTCGCACGTGGGCCTCAAGAAAGGCTGGTGGTGTCGAGAAGTCTTTCTCGATGGATAATACTTCACCAACTGAGTTTGCTATTTTTTTTACTGTGGATTCGCACCACGTGTGGATAGGTAGGCCTCGAATGATAACTGATGTTTCTCTTGGGGATGGTTGATTGGTGATGTTCCATTCTTGAAAATGCCAGTTGATATTTTGAAAGGGTTGCTTGATCAGAAGTAGAGTTTTGTCCTGGATGGTATACAGAGTAATCACCACCTTTGTTTGTGATAGGGTAGTCAGGGCTTTGATTTGGACTCTTCTACCTAGTACCATTTTGATTTTTTCATGTTTCATTGGGTCTGGGCTTGTTAATACGACACTTGAATGGAGGTTACTAAGCATATCGGGGGAGTGATCTAAGAAGAGTGGCACCGGGTTTTTCTCATGAGGAGATGCATTCTTGGGCGAGTGAGAGTAGGTGTCGTGATAATTTTGGTTTTCAGTGGGTGGATTACGGGATTGTGGAGTGTTTTGTGGGTGGTGACTTGGATGGTTGTAGGGGTTTTGTGGGTGGCTGTGAAGGTGGCTGTGGGGATTTGGTGGTATGTGGTTGTGTGCGGGGTTACAGTTGTTGATATGGGTGGATGAGGAACCTTGGGGCCCTGTTTGGCTGCGTCGGGGCTTTGCCGGCTGGGAGGTGATAATATTACCGTCCAACTGTTTTCCGTTTGTAGCTTGTATAGCATCTTTGGCTTCATGAGGGTGCCAAAATTCTACAAAAGCGTAGCGGGTTCTTGATACTGCTCTTAGATTTTTTGGTCCTGTGATTCTTATGATATTACCGTAGAAGTGAAAACATCGCCACAGGGACGTTTGAGTTGTGCTTCTACTGATATTGTCTACGAAGACTGTGGCTTCCGTCATGGTTTTGTACTTTCTGCTTCCGAGATGTGCCATGGATTTGGGTTTTGTTTACTTTGTCGAGTGATTTGAGTGCTTTGTGTGGTGATGAATGGTGGCAGGTTTTGATTTGGGAGAGTTCTGGGTGTGCAGGCTTTGGTTCGGGGGATTTCTGGCTAGTTGGTGGAGGAGGTCGGGCGTTAGGCATGGTGGCTGCCTGGGTGGTTGCAGTGGGGGCGAGGGGTGGGTATGAGAGAGGAGAGAGCATCATTCTAAGCGCCGCTCATTTAATTCTTAATGTCTCCTTCAATTCTTGTTTGTTCTTCTTGCCTTAAAAAAAGAAGAAGAAGAAAAAAAGAATCTGATTATAACATTCACACTCACATCAAACAAAAATACATGTGGCTTAGTTGATATCTCGTGAAGAGAAGAAGGTTACAACTTAATTTGTTTTTGTATGAATAAAACACTTCCGCGCTTTCTCTTTAAAATTAATCATTTAGGTCATCTCCTACAAATCTAATATAAACCTTAATCAATGGATCGATCTAAAGTGTCCATATGTGTTTGAGAGATATTTCCATTTGGCTTATTTGTCTCCTTACTGTTGTGTTGAAACCAATACACAATTACACTTACATATTGGACCGTAGACATGAGAAAAACTATAAATACACGAGAACTTTACGTGAAAAACCTTTTTAAACCACAGGAAAAACCTCGAGTACGGTGACGGAAGAATCAACTATAGTAATTACAACATCTTTCCATTACAAAGTGTAACACTCACCAAAACTTTATTAATAGGAAATAACAATTTCTCTCTTTATAATAAGGGGTAACAGTTTCCTACCCTCTTTGTAATAGGAGATTACACACTCAAGTAATTAAAGTCTCTATAAGAACATACATATTTTTTTGTTCTTCTCTTTAGAACTCTTCCTATGATGTGCTTGTAAGCCCTTTTCTTATGTCGCTTAGTATTCCCACTCTCTTTTTTTGAGGTGTTCAGCTTAGTTTCTCTTTTTAAAGAGTTGATATTTTATGCCTAGACTAATTAATATATACATGGCTATCTGTGTTTGTCCTGCATCAATAGGAACTCTTTAGAGCCACAACTCATTATGATCTTCAAAACTTCTCCTCGGCACTAAAATATCATAATTAACCTCATAGATACAGCCAGATAAATAAAAAGACTTGGACTAATGGAATTGCTTCCATAAATGCATTTAATGCATCTCTAGATTCTTTCACCCTTAAATGTAAGATTATTGGAATTATGACTTTATTTCATTTCAAGCATTAAGGAGATTAATGTATTTTAAAAAGATGTTGAACAAGTGTCGAATTCTAATAGGATGTATCTGTAACCATACCCCACAAAAATGTTACATTAATACACAGATGAGGGTGTGAGTACACCCCGCTGTAACAAAAAAAAAAAAAACTTCCAACTTTATCATACACCCCTGATTTCTAACATTAATCAAACAAAAAAAATCTTTTTTTTTTCTTATTACATCTTTTTATATAGGCCCCGTTCTACAAGCGCTGTCTAATTTTTTTTATACTATTCATGGGCAGGTGTCTGCTCATTATTGGTTTATTATAAATATGACCCACCAAAAACCCAGTTGTCCTCACCCTATACGTTAACTATAGTAAACTTAAAACAGCTTTATAAAATCGCAGCAAATGCTACGTTTATAGAACGGGGCCATAGACCTTTATCTATAAAGATGCCTGACAGTTATCAATCATGTCGTATCATCTGATTCGTAGCTAATTAATTACTACTATAATATGTCGACCGGTGTGGATGTAACCATGCATATACGACAGACACATATGAGTTCAGTTATCGCCATCGTTGTTAAGGGTTTCAAGCTAGCTAGGACATGAATTAGAATGCCTCAGGGAGGCCTGCTCTAGCCTCATTATCCGCCCGGTTCCCGGGTTTTATAATAAAAGGAGAAAACCATACTTTCTCCGTTCAATAATATCTGTCGTTTTAGAAACTTGCACATTTATTAAGGAAAGTAGGAAAAGGACGCATGTACCCTACTTTTTATTTTTTCATCTAGATAATAATTACTTTTATGTTGAATAGTAGGGCTAAAAGTGGAAAAAAGTTTATCAAAAAGCTAGAATGATAGATATTTTTAACAAAAATCACCCCCTAAAATGACAGATATTAATTCACGGAGGGAGTACTATATAACACACAGTAGAGATCAGAACACTGACAAAGCACAAATTAAATCCAACACACTAAATTAGTCCCCTCCCCTCCCCAGAAATTAAGAACGAACAACACCAATCTTTCTAATACTTCCTTGCCCCATAAAAACAACGAAGCCCAACTTCCTTCACACGCCTGACTTTGACTCCCAAATTCTCTCCATTCGGATGCGCAAACCCAAATTTCTTAAAGACAGACTTACCCCATCTTAATTAGTGCTTAACTATTCTTAACGACCATCTTTTTGCAGGCTTGCTCATCTGAATTTTCCCTTCATTTACTTCTCCAATCCAGTACATTCCTCAACAACTTTTTCGTCCTCGTGCACCATAAGTAGACAAAAAAACTGAATGGGATGTCCTACACCCTGCGCACCCTGGGCCACCAGGTCGATGTCGATCACAATCCAGGGATATGGGGAAAAAAACTACTCCTACTTCATAACAGTAGGAAATTGAAAGCGAAAGAAAGTAGACGAGATAGCGTGCAGAAGAAAGATTGACATTTATGTAATAGATTATACTTGTATAATGATTTTAGAATTCAAAGAATAGACAAAAGTCTGCATTTCTCCCTGTTCCTTTGCTGAAACACTGCCCTCACTTGCATGCAAAACAAGAAAAAACTCTGGCTCCCAATACGACCTGAATCTTTTTCGTTCAAAACAGCACTCCTCTCGTACTGTAAACTGTATCTGTACTTTGATATGTTTTCTAGTGAATATATAATTTAGTTAACAATCCACACGGTATACTATTACTGGTATGCAAGCAAACACAGATCAGAGGCGCAATGGACAAGAGTGCGCAACCGCATAGCTTCAGTTGTTCGGCGGCTCACCTTTGGCACCATCCAAAAAACATGCGTTTGCCGGGAGTCGAACCCGGGTCTATTGCTTGGAAGGCAATTATCCTAACCGTTGGACTACAAACGCTGGTTCAATGTAGTCTTTGAACACCAGCTAATAAATGTAAAACCGAAGCGTGTAACATTCGAATTTAGAGTGTAGTTTTTTAAGTAGTAGACTAGACACTCATAGACAGAGCTGAAGCTAGTTGAACTTTGAGTACTCATTGGTCTCTAGCCACGATGAACTGGTCCCATTAATGTCAGTACCCTAATGTGTGAACAGCTTGTATACGGAGTAGTATTCTAGGCAATTATAGTTATGGTGCCGGACTAGGTTAGGTTTGGATGTTGGCTAATTTCGATCCGATTTGGAGTGTAAAACCTAGTGCATGGAAAGAGACTACAAGATCTAGAAATAACCACACCTTAAAGATAAGAAAAACTAGCAAAATATCTAAGAGAAATTTGATTTCAAGAAAAGTGCATGGTGCAGTATAGAAAATTTGGTGGACTGGGCCGAATGAAGTTAAGCGAGCTTTCGGAAGTGGAGAGTTGTTGCCGAGATTGTGAAGGATGGTTGGCCTGATGTTGCTAGAACTTACTCAGTTGGTTGCAGGGTGCTTACTGCTTAGGTGTGTTAGAATATGTTATTAGTATATGAGTCTATATCTGTTATATACCGGTCATATGAGTCTGTATCTGTTATATACCGGTCACTTAGTCCATAGTTTACTTACTTGTATATATAAAGACCTTGCCTACTGTACAATATTATCAAGAAATATAATAAGAGTAATAGAGCTCTATATTCATCAGAGTCTCTAAGCTTTCTAGTTTCTTTCTTCTACTCCAAACTTCTACAATTGATCTCATTCCTAAAATCGAAATGGTATCAGAGCTGGTTATCTTGATTCTAGCTTCTTGACTTTCCAATCGTCGTCTACCTTTCTTCATCATTTGGTTTTCAATGTCCGACAAAGAAAAAACAGAAGGGTCGGGTGGCGGAGAGAAAACGGCGGCCGACAGCAACGACCCTTTCTACCTCAGTTCAATTGACAACCCAGGGATGATTCTAGGGTACGTTTTCTCTAATCAACCGGGAGAAAGCTTTGGAGGGTGGAAGCAGAAACTTATGGTCGCACTGAGAGCCAAGAATAAACACGGGTTCGTCGAAGGAACCCTAGAACAGCCAGAACGCAAAGATCCCAAATTCAACAACTGGGTGAGATGCAACAGTATGATAATTGCTTGGCTAACTCAATGTCTAAGCAAAGAAATCGGAGAAACGATTATATACTGCACCAACGCGGCGGACGCATGGAAATCTCTTTGCTCCAGATACGAGCATGCAAACGCTACTCAGATATATTCGCTAAAGAAAGAAATCAGTAGAATGGAGCAAGGAAATGAAACTGTGTCAAGCTACTTCACGAGGATGAAGAGACTCTGGGACGAATTGGCCGCTCTGGAGTCGAAGCCGACTTGCTCTTGTATAGCAAAGAAGGAATATCAAGCGCTTCACGAGAAAGAGAAACTAATGCAGTTTCCGATGGCGTTAAGCGACGACTACTCCAGTGTCACGGCCAACATTCTGCTCAAAGATCCACTTCCAACCATAGAAGAGGCTTTTTCTATGTTCTCCCAAGAAGAGAAGAGGAAGTCGCTTGCTGCAAAGAATGGAAACAGCGAACAAGACGCTCTGGTGTTGAGCGCAAAGCGTGAACCAGTGAGGAAAGGAAATCAACAAGGGTTCAAGAACGGGGCTAAAGATCCAAACAAACAGAATCTTCACTACACTAAATGTCAGAAGCGAGGACATACCAGGGAGACATGCTTCAAGGTGGTTGGATACCAGACTGGTGGAAAAAGAGATCCACTTCCATCGCGGGCACAGCCATGTTCGAAACCGTGAAAGAAGATGAGAAAAATATGGGAAACACGGGTCTCTCAGTGGAGGAGGTCGGTCAATTGAAAGCTCTGCTACAAAGGGAACAAGTTTCCCAAGGCACAAGAGACGATTTCTGCAACTTCGCTGGTAACCCTAAATCCCTTCTCTATAAAAATCTTTTCTCAGTGTGTCTGACTAGCCAAACTGAAATTGATGATAGAAATACTTGGATTATTGATTCAGGTGCTTCTGACATATGTGTGGTTATGAAAATATGTTTGTTAGTCTAGAAAGTCTGAGTGAAATCCGCAGAATAGGAATGCCAGATGGGCATACTCAAATTGTTAGAAAGATTGGCATAGTAAAAATAGGAAGAAACTTCTTACTGAAAAATGTTCTTCTTGTTGATTGCTTCAAATTTAACTTGATGTCTGTTAGAGGATTAGTAAAACAACTTGGGCAAACCAATTATTTTCCATGAATCCTCTTATTTTGTGCGGTCCATAACAAGAAGGATAAACTGATCATTGGAAAGTCTATGAATGGTTTATATGTCCTGCAGAATGAGAGTTTAGATGAAATTTGCTTGTAGTAATCATGTTAGACAGGAAACAACATGCTCCAGTTTAATACAGAGCGAAAGCAAATCTGTTTTGTGGCATTATAGGTTGGGACATGTCCCATATAACAAATTGTATCTGCTGGGTTTGATAAAAGAACCAGGCTTGAATAAAATTGGTGCTTTGATATTTGTCACCGTGCTAGGGCTGTTAGAAAGCCATTACTGACTCTGTTATAAAAAACAAGTAATGCTTTGATCTTATTCATGTGGACACATGGGGACCCTTCAGGTTCCCACTCATGATAGAAATAGCTACTTCCTGACACTTGTTGATGATTACAACAGATGTACTTGGGTACATTTGTTGAAAATAAATCAGATGCTTTTTACTTTCTTACTTGCTTTATTAAACTTGTGGAAAAACAATTCAATGCTAAAGTAAAGAAAGTGAGAAGTGATAATGCTTTCGAATAGGAAAGTAGCAATGAAGGAGTTAAATATTCAGAGAGAATGGTATTCTTCATCAAACCACATGTGCCCACTCTCCACAGACAAACAGGGTTGTGGAGAGAAAGCATAAATACCTCTTAGAAACAGCTAGGGCCCTTTATTTTCAAGCTAATTTGTCTCTGGAATACTGGGGAGACTGCATAAAACATGCTGCATATCTGATTAACAGACTTCCATCTAAGGCCATTAATGGTAGAACTCCTTATGAGATTCTTTACGGTAAGAAACCTGATTATAATTGTCTTAAGAGCTTTGGATGTCTGTGTTACAGAACTTACACAGAAAAGGGGAGAAATAAGTTTGATGATAGGGGAACTGCTTGTATCTATCTAGGGGAAGCTGAAAACAAAAAAGGTTATAAAGTTTTAGATTTAAAGTCTAGAAACGTTATAATAACCAGAGACCTAACCTTTTATGAAAAGGAGTTTCCCTTAAGAAAAGAACCAGCATGACAGAAAATAGCCCTTTGCAGCAGATTCACCTAGAAGAAAGAGTTGATAATCTCAATGTCAATGATCAAAATAATTTTCATTTTTATGCAGATGAACAAGATCTATTGCAGGAACAAAACAAAAATGATTCTGAAACTGTAGAACCCGAGATAGAATCTGATGTAGCACAACTTAGAGATGATGGTGAAAATCTGAGAAGATCCACTAGGGAAAGGCATCCACCTGAGTATTTGAATGAGTATTTTTTAGGAGAGGTTGGAACTTCAGAAGAAGACCTCTTCACTAAGATCCTCCAGGAAAGAATGAAAAACATAGAAAAGAACACCAACTGTCTTCCTGAATACTTAACTGATATCAAACCTGATAAAGCTCTGCATGCAGAATGTATTAGTCCCAGATCTGCTAAGTTTGCCCTCATTCTCAGAATTTTTGTGAACCAAAAACCTACAAAACTGCTATCCAAAAAACAGAATGGCAGAAAGCCATAAAAGCTGAACTGGAAGCCTTACATATCAACAAAACTTGGAGTATTGTTGATATTCCGAAGGGCAAACATATAGTAGGATGCAAATGGGTATTCAAAGTTAAACTAAATGCAGATGGAACACTAGAAAGATATAAAGCTCGCTTAGTTGCAAAAGGTTGTAATCAAAAGTATGGGGAAGACTATTGGGAAACATTCTCACCTGTAGCTAAAATGACTACAGTAAGAATTCAAGTGGCAGTAGCAGTCAAGAAAAAGTGGAATATCCACCAACTTGACATTAATAATGCATTCTTGCACGGAGATCTTAGTGAGGAAGTATATATGGAAATTCTGATGGTATGAAGGAATTGTACAGAAACAAAGCATGCAGATTACATAAGTCCATCTATGGACTGAAACAAGCATCAAGGACATGGTATGAAAGGTTAAGTACATTCTTGCATTATCATGGCTATATACAATCAAGAAATGACTACTCACTATATGTTAAGTTTAATGGGCAGTCAAGAACATTATTGGGAATTTACGTTGATGACATGATAGCCACTGGAAATGACCAGACAGAAATACAGAAGATAAAGCAGGCCCTTGATGCTGAATTCAAAATAAAAGACTTGGGAAGATTAAACTACTTCTTAGGGATGGAGTTTCTATACAGCAGGAATGGAGTTATTCTCCACCAAGGTAAGTATGCCCAAGATCTTGTGAATGAATATCTAACTGCTAACACACCTTCTGTTTCTGTCCCACTACCAACAGGTACAAAACTAGAGAAAGCTGATGGTCCACTCCTTGAAGATCCAACCATGTATCGGAGACTAGTGGGAAGAATTAACTTCCTGATCAACACAAGAGCGGATCTAGCCTTCTCTGTGCAACATCTGAGTCAGTTCTTAAACAAGCCCAGAATGGAACATTACAAAGCTGTCATACACCTACTGCAATACATCAAAGGAAACAGCTCACAAGGAATATGCTTTAACACAACATCAGACCTCAAACTCACTGCTTACTGCGATGCAGACTGGGCTAGTTGCTCACTGACCCGACGATCTGTAAGTGGCTTCATCATATTGTTGGGGGGAACTCCAATCAGCTGGAAATCGAAGAACCAACACACTGTTTCCTTGTCCACAGCAGAGTCCGAGTACAGATCCATTAGACGAGTGACAACAGAATTGACTTGGATTTCCAGACTTGCAGAAGAGCTAGGCATCACAGAAATCACCCCTATCAAGGTCAGCTGTGACAACAAAGCTGCACTTTTTATCGCAAGAAACCCTGTTTTCCATGAAAGAACCAAGCACATCGACTTGGACTGTCACCTTGTAAGAGAGAAGATAAAGGAGGGGCTGATCAACTTACAACACATTTCAGGAAAACACCAGATTGCAGATGTCCTCACTAAACAAGTAACAGCAAAGGACTACAGCGATTTCTTCCAAAGGATAAAGAATACAGACAACTAAACAAGTTCAAGAACAGATTCTGATCACCTCCTCACCCTCTGTCTTGAGGGGGACTGTTAGAATATGTTATTAGTATATGAGTCTGTATCTGTTATATACCGGTCATATGAGTCTGTATCTGTTATATACCGGTCATATGAGTCTGTATCTGTTATATACCGGTCACTTAGCCCATAGTTTACTTACTTGTATATATAAAGACCTTGCCTACTGTACAGTATTATCAAGAAATATAATAAGAGTAATAGAGCTCTGTATTCATCAGAGTCTCTAAGCTTTCTAGTTCTTTCTTCTACTCCAAACTTCTACAATCGATCTCATTCCTAAAATCGAAAAGGCGAGGGATGATCCAGTGAAAATGGGTTCTAGCGATCCAATTCATCTTATTTAAATAAATGAATGAAAAACTGAAATAAATTAAGGAAAATTTATTAGATCCCGGAGTATCTAGCAAATTTACATATTAAAAAATATCTCTAAGATTTTGGTGAATTTCACAAAATACATTTGAGATTTGAAACTTATTACAAAATATCCCTAAGGTTTGCAACTTACAACAAAAATCTTAAGGTTTCATTTTCATTACAAGATACCTCTATGTTCAAATTCTAATACATTTTGTTTTTCATTTCCAATTTTACCCCTCACACTATATGCCATGCAATAACCTCAGGGTATATGGTCAAAGTTTTTTTAAATATATAAAACATAAAAAAATACACAAATAAGAGCATATAAAATTTTAAAACAACTTTAACGAAGACTAAAAACTTATAAGACAAAAATAACATGCAAAAAACTAATTAACATCACAAAAATTTGAAAATAAATATGACAAATAACTAAAAAATAAAAATATAATTCTTTTAAAATAAACATTAATTGTTAAAATTTCACAGAATCTAAAAACTATTACAACAGAAGACGTGAAATAATATAAGAAAACTTTATAACTATTACATTAAATTTAATCAACATTAAACAATTTTATAAATAATAAACAATACATAAATAATAGGAAGAATATCAAAAGTATCAATTTCATATACTTCATAGAAAAAGTTACCGTTTAAAAGTATAAAAATAAATCATTATTGATATTTTATAATATATCTGTTAATAATTTTTATGATTGATAAAATCATTTATTAATGTATTATATTTGATGTAATTTGTATAACCTTTTTAAGATTTTAAGTCATCACTACAATAGTTAACATTTTAACCATTTATGTGTATTTTTTCAAAATAAATTGATTTTCATTATTTATTCATTTCTATTTATTTTAAAATTTTATAATTTAAAACATTTTCTGTGTTTTTAATAATTTTGAGAAGTGTCATGAAACTCCCTTATATTTTTGACTAATTCATGAAATGCCCTCAAAAAAGAAAGTCACAAAATACAACTACATTTTGTAAAAGTCCATGAAATACCTTTATAGTCATTGACCGTAATGAAAAAAATATAAAACTAGTTAACAATGTACTTTTAAAAGTTCACAATATGACCATAAGATTTACAAAATTTACAAAAATTCATAAAAAAAAATCAAAATACTATAAAAATATAAATATATATAAATATAAATATTTAAATATACTATAAAAATAAAAAAAAAAAATATCCTAAACTATGAAAACGTTTTTTCATATATATATCACCTGGTCCACTCAGTCACCCCTGAAGATGGATGAAGAATAAACGCGTGACTGATGGTTAGATGATGGATGGTATATCCGGGTGACGGGTGTGGGAAATGCTTCACCCGATCCATCCATTGACATATCTAATATTAGTGACCATATGTGGTTTCCCGTCCCCAAACTGGTAAATTCACATTAATTAGCTCATATATTCCCTTTCATAAATTCAAAAGATGGAATAGTAAATTCTTTAATCACCGAAGCACTTGCCGATGATTCACAATGTCTAGTCTCACTCTACTATTTGAAAAAATACCTATCAATAATCTATCACCCTTCGACTGGTGCCTCTGCCCTTTTTCTTTCTACCTTATGCCCTCCTGTCTGCCTTCAATGCCTTCAATTCGGCCTCCCTACATGTTTTTGGCTCCCTCAATTATCTTCCTTCTTCTTCGTCTTGCCAAATTTCTCTCATTTTCATTCATTGATTCCCTTTCCTGGGTTTGGGTGCTTTGTTGGTTATAATCATCTATGTTGTCCTTCCTGATCCTAATGGGCTTATCCATGGAAATCAACGAGAATGACGGTGATGGTGATGACATATGCTATTATCATCCTTGTGAATCTGATTCAGCGCTTGCATGCGGCAACCGTGGTGGTCAGTACATCCAAGAGGGGTGTCTACTGTCGATGGTTACACGTCTGTCATCTCGGTTTGAAGTTGGCCACTCACTAGTCTGAAGAGGGTGAATTTTGCAATTCTATAGATGGTGTGCTCTGGTTCGACATCCAACTCGGATTCGTCCCGGCCACTTCCTCCGTCACATTCGATTCCACTTCCGTGGAGGACATGAAACAGACTTTTGCAAACATCCGACTCTTTAGCAGACTCAACGGGGTGATTCAACTCCAAATCGTCAGTTCCGATCTCATAAATGTTTGTGGTGCAACCAAGGCGAAGTGAGGTTAAGCTAGAAGATGGTGTTGTTCTTCCAAAGCTGGTTGGGAGGAAAGGGAGGCGAGTGAAGGCCTAGGATTCGGTTGCTGCTGAAGGCAATTTGTTTAGAATCGATGGATGCGATGGTGGAGATGAGGAGTGGTCAACTAAGGATGGTGGCTCACCATCTACAAGGGAAATTTTGTTTAGTGTCATTGAGTCAGTAGAGCTATGGTATTTTGATTACTTTGGTTATAATCGGATAGGAATTGGGGAAAATGATTTCAGGTACAATGAAGCCGATAGTGTAGCTAATGGAGTTATTTTTTGCTGATGGTGGTTAATGGCGTTTCATTAAATATGGTTTGTTTTGTTGCTTTTTTGTTAATCATAAGTAGTTTTTTTTGGATTAATAATTGTTTGTAGTCTAGTCTTTGAGTCAGGTTTATAGTTGGTTTCTGCCCTACTACTTGTGCGATAGTCCATAAGGCCCTAGTTGCTTATAGTAGTATTCTCATTGATTCAGGCTCTTAGACATGTCATTTTGGTTGGTTGTCTTCTAGTGTGCAAGTGTTTTGGCTGTTAGATGATGTTGCTTTTGTTTTATTTGTTTGTACGCCTAATGAATGCTGGATGATGATGCCTTCAGCTGTATTTTGGTACTTATATGTTGTCTTGGGGTTGTAATAAAGGTTTAATGAAATGAAAGTCTATGGTTTCAAAATTGATAAAATACCTTCTCCATTCAAAGCAATATATTGTTGTTAGGAATTTCACTCTTGATTTGGTTCCCTTGCCCATGCTTCATTTGTATATTTTGCTCGTTCTACCAGTGTTAGTTTGGTATTTAAAATATGCCATCTGATAAGCTTGAACATACTAATTAACTACATAGTCTCCTAATATGTGTAAATGATCCAGTTCCAGGAAACTCAACTGGCTCACACTGTATGTTTTTCAACACAAGTAACTCTAGATGCTCTTCACCATTTAACTCTGTCATGACAGATGACAAACTACAAATTTCAACTAGTTGTATGTTGTAAGTCGTAACTAAGCACAAATGAGAAAAATGGAGATTAACACTAGTAGAAAAAATGTTTTTAACCACGGTTATTTTTCCTATATACCACGGTTAGGAACCGTGGTTTATGCTCGCGTCGTATATTTACAAATAGCGATAAACGACGGTTCATAACCGTGGTTTAAAGTAAGCAAAAAAACCACGGTTTCTCGAAACCGTCGTTTAAGACCCCTTCTCCCGCGAATATTCATTGACTTTATACCACGGTTGGGAGTCTGAACCGTGGTATAAAGGGTGTTATAAATGACGGTTTTACTTAAAACCGTGGTATAAAATGTATACAAATCAAGAATAAACCACGGTTATAAATAAAACCGTGGTTTATAGTCTGTGAATTTTTCTCCAGTTCGCCGGCGATTTAACGGCGCTGCTTCAATGGTATCTAAACAGAGAGCGCGAACAAAAGAGAATGAAGAGTCCAGAACATGTATGTTTCTTGTTTGTGTATTATGGTTGCTAAATAAGTCACATTATGTTTCTTGTTCGTCGGTAGGTTGCAAAATTACCGTGAAAGAGAATGAGAGAGGGCGGAGCTGTTCGCGGGTTAGGATTGCAAAAAATTACAGAAGAAGAAGCGTAGAGCATATGTTCCTTGTTCGCTACTGTGGGTTGCAAAAATTACCGTGAAAAACAAGAGGCGTAGAGCATGTTATTGTTCACCGGTTAGGTTTGCAAAAATACAGTGAAGAGGCGCAGAGCATGTCCTTGTTCGCCGGTTACAGTGAAGAGGCGTAGAGCATGTCCTTGTTCGTCGGTTACAGTGAAGAGGCGCAAGAAGAAGAAGAGAATAGTTGCAGAGCATGTCCTTGTTCGTCGGTTACAGTGAAGAGGCGCAAGAAGAAGAAGAGAAGAGTTGCAGAGCATATTCCTTGTCTGTCGGTTACAGAGAAGAGGCGCAAGAAGAAGAAGAAGAAAACATTGAGGACAAATATATATAATAGGAGAAAGAGAAAGAGCCGCGTTAATTTTCGCCGAAAATTTGAATTCCCGCTTAGACTATATACCACGGTTCTACCAAGAAACCGTCATTTAAAGTATTTTGACCATGACTAAAAACGACGGTTGTAACAAAACCGTGGTTTAAAATACAACGCGTCAAACTATATATGACGGTTCCACACAGAACCGTGGTATATAATACAACGCGTCAAACTATATATGACGGTTCCATCAGAACCGTGGTATAAAATGCAACACGTCAAGCTATATATGACGGTTCTGCGTGGAACCGTGGTATAAAATCTCCCGCCGACACTTTTTGTGACGGTTATGCTAATAACCGTGGTATAAAAGTTTTAAAATCTCCCGCCGACACTTTTTATAAGGTTATGTGAAGAAATCATACTTTGATTTGCTAACTTCTGAATTTTAAGGAATCATGCACCATATGTATTTGGAGGCTTCTTATATTCACCTGGTAAAACTAAAGAGCAGTTGACAAAAATGTTGTCACTTTGAGATATGCATCTCTTTGATTTTGTAAGATAGAAAGAGCAAAGTACTTGTGCTTGTTGCTGTCGGAGTGGGATTCAAATGGAAATTTTCTTAGTCTTTTCTTTTCGTTCCCTTTGTTTATGGTTACTCAAGCTAAGGAAAGTAGTTATCAGGTCTACTAATTCTCCGTTCTCATGTTTTGATAGTTTTGACGCAAATCTAACATATTCATGATTTTGAATTACGTACCAGGTGTATATTAGATTCAACTACAAGGTTCATAACATTGTCTCATTAATTGTTATTATTGGAGCTCAGAGAGGATCAGGGTTTACAAGGTCACCCCTCTTTGATAGGAGAATCCTCTTCAACCCCATTCTCACTATTCTCATATGGTTAAGTGTGCCTTCAATTCCTAGCCCTCCTCCATTAACAAATTGCGTGTCGGATCTCTTCTACATGCCTTCCTTTGTCCCCTTCCATAATTCTCCTAGTTCTAGAAGGCCAAGCATTATCATTAAGGTGATCCCAAGGTTCAAGAGCCCTCATGATGAGATTTTACAAGTTCATCAAGTGTTGAAATCTTGCATATCCAACCTTTGACTCCTTATTTCCTAAATCATACTTCAACATTCAGGTCTACTAATTCCCGTCATTCTTCAGCTCGTATCCACCTTTTACACTACAATGGCCAAATCTTCACTGCACATATTAATGGAGGACCTCTTGGATCGATATGTAGACCTCTCTCTAACCAAAGAAGAGGGAGAGACTACAGATTTATAGGATATGAAGAGCCACATCCTTTTACTACCTTTCCCAAGATGTCTTCTCTTTAAGTCCTATGCTTTAAAGCACATTGATCTAAGAGGTCTTGAGATCTCTTTGGGTTAGGCATGGCATCTTGATAAGTGGTGAAACTATGTGAATTTAGGTTCTTTATTCACCTTTATTTTAGTGCACTCATGACCTATTTCACCACTTAGTAGAGTATTTTTGTGATTAATAGTGAACTTACATATTTTGGTCTCTTGATAGGTAAAAGCTCATTTTGAGTATACTTTCGGATTCTTTTGGAGCTGTTAAAGTGCATCCTTGGATTCTTCGTCTCTCAATCTTTCTAACGCCGCAAACGGGAGCAATTTTGAGCCACAACGAAGATTCTATGCCCCGTGCAAGTTGGAGCAGATCTCTGGAGCAGGACTGACCCACAGGACCGACCCAAATGATTTCCCCCGTGAGCCCAACCTACTGGAATTGACCGACCCATAACGTCTGGGTCGGTCATGGGTCGGTCGTACTTAACTTCTCACGTGCCCGCCTTCAAACAGAGCAGACCGGCCCATGGGACGTCCGACCCAATATGGGTCGGTTGGAACCAAATTTTGCCTAGATTTGCAATTTTTAACGGGGATTTTGGGAGAAAGTTGGGCATTCTCATTTGGACACAAAAATGAGGGCTAGAGAGCTGGAAAGGGTGATTTTGAGAGAGAAGAAGAAGAGAAGAGAAGAAGAGGAGAAGAAGAGAAAAGAAAGGAAGAAGCTCCTCACCTTCCCCAAGCTCCTCCTATGGCTATCTCTAATCCTTCCTCTCTTGTTTCCTTTGTAATGCTTGAGTAGTCCCATTTAGTGCTCTAGGTTGGGATGAAACTTGGATACACTTAATTAGCTTGTAAACACTCTTCAATTAATGATTATTGTTTTATCTTCAATGGTGCTTAATTAATGCTTTGAGCTGGTCACTAATTGCATTGTGTGAGATTTCTAGTGATTCTAGGGTTTGGTGCTAGAAATTGGATAAATTGGGGATAAATCCTAACTTTCAATTCTCTTGATTAGGGATTGGAATTTTAGGGCTTTGGTGAAGAACTTGTTCTAATGCTATCTAATTGCTCTTGCCCCTTTGGATTTAAGTGGTTTGAATTAATTGGTTAAGAATTAGTTTTTTTCATGATTTGGAAGACTATGATTTTAGTTCTAAAAGACCATAGGTGTTGAAGTGTATTTATGAGTGAACTTAAGTGGTCAAGTGGATTCCCACTATCCTAGAGTGCTTTTTCTCCATTCCATACTAATTCAGTTTTACTTGCAACTTTTATTGTTTTATTGCTCTGCTCATCAACAAAGCTTGCCTCTGGCTAAACCCCATTGACTGCTTTTACTCACTTCATTTAATACCGAGCTTAGGACTATTGGATCAATTTCCTTGTGGATACGACACTTGTTGTATTACAATGAATAGGTACACTTGCCTGCTCATTGCATATATCTATCCGCTTTAATGCTTAGATTTTGCACAACAAGTTTATGGCGCCGTTACCGGGGAAATTGATTATTCAATTTCCCTAGGTTCGGTATTTTAGTTTCTTCTGTCTTAGTGTTTTCGTTTTTCTTATTCAAGTTTAGTTGTTCTTGTGCTGTTTAGGTACCATCCGCTTTCTCTGTGTATGCCACGTACTCGAGCTAGAGGCTCCCCCCTTATCAGTCCGAGGTCCGAACTTGAGCGCTCTCTACACCGAGCTAGAAGGTTCTTGAACAGCTCAATCATGGCTGAGAGCTTAACCCAGATGATGAGCACATTCTCAATGAACAGCAACCAGAGCCTCCTCAAACATTGAGCAGCTATTATCAACCGTGTACCGAGGGGAGAGCTTCAGCTATAGTTCTCCCCGAGATTACACCTGTAGAGGCCGGTCAATGGGTTTTCAAAACCCATTTCATCACTACAATCAGAGACTTGGGGAGATTTAGTGGGCAAAACCCAGATGATGCTCCGAACAACCTTAGTCTTTTCCTTGAGTTCTGCAACTCATTCAGTAAGACTGGAGTGCTTAACGAAAGAATAAGGTTGAAACTCTTTCCTCATTCCTTACAAGATGCAGCTTCAAGGTGGTATCGCAGTCTGTCCCCAAGGTCCATTCAACTTGGTCAAATGGCCCAGAAATTTCTTGCTAAGTATACCCAACTAGTAGGACGAGGCAAAATTGGTGAGATTAATACTTTCACCCAGGAGCCGGGAGAGACTTTATATGACGCACGAGATAGGTTCAAGGAGCTTGATGAATTGCTCCCACACGGTTTGGACGATCAATCACTGTGTCTATGGTTCTTAATGGTTAGATGATTCCAACCGTTACTTGTAAACTCCTACAGGAGGGAGCTTCATGAATAAGTCACTAGGAAGCATAGAATCCTTGAGATCATGACTACAAAAAAGACGTGGGCTAAGGACAAAGGCCGAGCTCCAAGGGCCGTACGGTTCCTACATGTCAAGCCAACCGATCACCTCTCAGCTCAAATCTCTTCGCTCACGAAAATGGAGGAGAAGTTAGCGGTTGGCCAAAAAGACAATGCCAAAGTCATTGCCTTTCTTGCTTCTAGAGCCACCTTTGAAGGTTGTGCAATTTGTGCTGGCCCACATGAGACCCACCAATGCGAAGGAAAAGGGTACATGGGCGACCAAGAGGAAGTGAACTTTGTCGGTAACCGCTACAACAACTCTTACAACAACAACAATGCCCCATGGAGAAATCACCCGAATTTCTCATGGAAGAGCAACGAGCAAGGGCAAGGAGGACCAA
>JAIOTZ010000206.1:0-74792 GCA_023374045.1 Limonium bicolor
CTTTGTTTTTGATTTGGTAAAGAGCTAGAAGATATAAGTGGTCAAAGATGGAGAATGGTGTGAGAGCTGCTGCAAACCGATGGACAGAGGAGGAAGATGAAGTTGGAGACGGTGGGAATGCAAGAGAAATGAGAGAATGAGTTTGAAGTTGCTTTTGGAAGATATTAAGTAGTAAAGCAAATAGTAACTTGCTTTATCATTTGTTATTTATTTGTTAACTTACAAGGTGGTGACTCACCTCATAAAAACCGGCCCCCATTAGTCATCTAGGGGTGTTTTAGTCTTTGTTGACCATTTAACTTACTTATATAGACTTATGTTATAAACTTGCTTATTTTAGTTACTATTCACAAAAACAAGGCACATTGTTGTGAAATTTTTGATTTCCCATTGATTTAGACTTCCTAATGTGATACTAAGTAGTACACATGTTAATTAAAGAGTAATGATGGTCATTTAGCCATTCAAAACTCATTTACAAGACAATTTTTCAAAAATGTGCTTTAAGACTCCTTAAAGCACATTTTGTGTTTTAACTTGTTTCCAAGCTTGGTTTTCCTTGGTAATCGGTTTAATATGTTCATTAATATATAAATAAGGTCTTGGTAAGCTCATTAGGTCTTAACCAAGCTTATCCCAAGCTTAGAGCACATTTTGGCCCTAATTGACTTTAAGGTATTTATTTGTGTTTTCTATGGTTTAAATTGTTCTCTAATGTTTCTAAGACTCTTTTTAGTCTTAATATACCATATTTTAATGTTTAAACAACATACTAAGGTTTGGGGTATTTCACAACCTCAGAGTCAACTAACGGTTCTTAGAACCCCCCCCCCCCTTCTCCTCCTTTCCTAGTTCTTTAGGTCAAACTAGGTGGCGACTCTAGTCAATTTCCGCCCATAGAGCATAAGTCCGCGTGGAGCCCATTGAGAGCAGGTGTAGTGCTCACCAGCATTCCCCATAAGCTTTCTGGGAAAGACGAACGATTTAGTAGGTATTTGAAGGATGCCAGAATAATGGGTTTTCACCCTCCACAGAATGGCATTTTTTAGGATCTAGGCTTCTTAGTCAGACCATATTTAGATAGACCCCCCCTCATACCGAAAAATCACCCTCCACAGGTTGTAACGCATCAAAACGCAAATCCGGAACACACACAAAATTACCACAAATCAGAAACCACACAAACATATGGGGAAAACAATGGAACCAAAACCCCCGTGGGTGAACGCACACAACCGAATCCATCTACCACCTATCTCACATCCGTAGCAATGCAATCTCAGAGGACTCTACACATCAGACTCCTCGAATCTCCTCTCGAATGACAATTCGAACGACCATCCCTCGAATTGAACCACTCCCAAAATACAAAATAAAAATCAGATTAGGGGAAAGAAAACCCAACGAAGAAGAGAACCGGAATTTACAAACCAAACCTGATTGATGACTGACGGACGAACAGAATTCCACTGGCGGATCTCCAGCGATTAATGAACAAGAGGGATTAGAGAAAAGAATGAGCAAAGGGAGGAGAACTTGAACGCGTAGAGAATGAGCGATAGAACTGTCGATGAGAGAGATGAAGGAAGGGAAATAATAGAATGTGAATTAGAATAAGAGAGAAGGAGGAATAAAATAGTCTTAATAAATCTCTCTCTTAAGGAATTAATAAATAACAAAAGGGAAGAAGCCAATTGTAACCCTCCTTCCACAAGCTAACATATTAACATTAGAAGAATGTCATAGAGTTTCTAGTATAAGATCAAATTAATATTGTAACGCCCCTATTTAACATATTTATAGCGGAAACAAAATACTAAAGGCGTACAGACCATCGGGTTCCAAACACCCGACACCAAACCTCACCAATTACAACTTTAAGATTACAATTGTCACGGCCTGAACCTCGAGAAAACTTAACAAAAATAAAACAGAAATAAAACACATAAACTCTCCATAACACCTAATCCCATCCCAATCACTCGTTCTCTTCGTGGCCACCTGTAAAGTAACTCGTACCTGCAAGATAAAACCAAGCAGCCCACCCCGAGAGGGGTGGGTCAGTTCCCTGGAATGGAACTGGTACGATCCTCCAAAAACAAACTTATAATACAACTCTTAAATAAATAATAGCTTGAAAGCAATCACTTAAGCCACACAGAGGAGCAAGGCATTCCACAAATCACCAAATCAATATAACAAGTTAACAATAAAGATGAATAACAGAAAGGTAAAGTTAGTGAAACAAAACCACACCATGTGTTAGTGAACATCCAATGCCTTAGTTAAAACCCAATTCCCGTTAGGAGTAGAAAGACACAGATAGTCACAAAGGACTAGGAATGATAAGATAGATCCAAGAATTAATAACAAAAGAGTGGAATAATTCAACTGGGAGAGATGGCCCCCACCGCCAAGTACGTCCTTTTAGGACAGGGGATATACAGCCCCTCACTGTCTACAACGTCCCTTTTGGGACAGGGGATATACAGCCCCTCACTGTCTACTACGTCCCTTTTGGGACAGGGGATATATAGCCCCTCACTGTCTACTACGTCCCATTCGGGACAGGGGATATACAGCCCCTCACTGTTACCATTGAAGACGCGCGCACGTCAAAATCTCAAGAACCAGCTCATGGATGAAACGATATCCAGAGTCAAAGGAAGAATTTACCAAAAATGTCCTTTTCCAAATTCCCACCAGATCACTAACTACCCAGAGCAATACCAAAACACTCAGTCCTACAGAGTGCAGAAGCGTAAACCCTAAGCAGTCAATGTCTAATGAAACAACCAAATAGAAGGAACCAATACCCAAGTGAGTTTCACATTCAAGGCTCAGTTAGTCACACAAGCTGAGTTAGTCACACAACCATTTCCTTTTAGAAATTCCTCTTAAACTCAGTTAGCGTTTTTCGAAAACGTCTCATAAGTCAATCAGCAAAAGTATCGGAGTACGAGAAATCGTACCTGGTCAACACTGTAGCAGTTCTAGTAAACTCGTGCAAACATTCAACAATTCTCTGAGGAACATTGAAGATAATTTACTATCAATAACCTGTACCCTAAGTTAAACTTAAATAAATTCCTCTCTCTTATTTCAAAATCTCAATTATCTTATAAGCCCTCGCTTAAATGTTATGTATAACCTTTGACTTATTTTAGAAGGTTGTATAGCCCAAGGTTGTAGGATCAAGGAATGTATTTTATTAACACCTGCTAACTGTCCACTCATATCCACTTTATTCATATTTAACCACAATCCTCACATTCAAGACTTTTGAGACCTTTATATCATAAATGTGTTTATATTATATAATTAAATCTAAGAATTTCAATAATAATCTTAAGCTTAATACTTTTATTCTTAATTTAGAATAAACATTGTATTATGACCTATGATGGATTCATCTCAGTATACTATACTATTATCTCACAATGAAAAGATTATGTACTTAAACAATATCTACTAGATAACCCACTATGATTAAGTCTTTCCCTTAACTTAATTAAGATCTACATCTTATATATTGGAATTGTAGGGTTGTAGACGTGTTTTAGTAAAACTTAATTGAACTGCTAAACTCAATTATCTCATCTTTAGTTCAGAATGACTTTTAATTACAACCATCTAATAAACTTGTCATAAGATGTTAAATAGCTTCTCATCCTGAATAACTATACTATAGTTAACTTAGTTTTAACGAATTAATCCTACATTTAGTATTCACAAGGTATATTATAAGTTTTATTATTACCTATACAATAAGGTGTTTAGTATAACCTTTTATGTATCCTTACTTACATTTAATTTCCTAAATGTTTTATTTTTACACACATTCCCCCATAGTCTATGTACAATCCTTTTATACTAAACTTCAATAAAATTAACTGGGTTGCTATTCGCAGTACAAAATTACTAATCACCGCAGTACAAAATTTTTTTAATTCATATTGACGTTGTACACATGTAATAATGTCGTGTTGTAACTCTTGTTTTTTTTAAAATAATTTCTTGAGCGTAAACAGTAAAAAACACTCTGATTGTTACAAAATATTATAAACCCGTATAAAAGACGTTAAACCCCTTTTTAAGCGTATTTAAACGTTATAATAGTGACTCCACACAAGTTAATGACATTTTATGTTGTGTTTGACTAAATTACAAACATTGTTACACTTTCAGAACGTTGTATTGAAATCGCAGTTGAAAACGTCAATTTCGGGTAAAATGCTCGTACTATATATAGCGTAACCTCCCTTATTTTTTTCATTTCTCTCTTACTCACTCTCTCTCCTCTCTCTCTCTTCCATCTGATCCTCCCTTCTACCTGCCGGAGCCGCCGCCGGAGCCGCCACCCGCCACCGCCAACCACCGCCGGACCACCGCCGGAAAAATTTTCCGGTGAGTTTTTTGATTTTTTTTTTCAACTTATAGATTTGGGTGTCCTGAGTATGAATTTGGTGTTAGTTTTTTGAAATTCAACATCATTTGAGCTAGATCTAGCATGAAAATTTCGAAAATTTAAAAAAAAAAGAGAGAAGAGGACTGGTGCTGCTCGATTTCCGGTAGGGCGAGCACTACCACTGCTCTACCCGGAGCCGCGCGAGGAGGAGGAGTGCTCGAGTCTGGCTGGGGCGAGGAGGAGGAGTGCTCGAGTCTGGCTGGGGCGAGGACCGGAGCTTCTCTCTTCCGGTGGATGCGAGGACCTCAGCTGCTCGGAGGATGTGCGCGGGCGCCCGACAACCATGGCGAGGAGGCCTGCTACTCGAGTCTGGCTGGGGCGAGGAGCCACGGTACTCGACGCCGGAGCACTAGAGGAGCGCCGCTGCTCGTATCGGAGTAGGGCGAGTAGCACAGCTGCTCGACCCGGTTTTTTTTTTTTAATTTTGAATGATTTTTTAAATGTTTTAATTTGTTTATTTTTTAATTATAATACTGTGAATGATTTTTAAATGTTTTAATTTGTTTTTTTTTTAGAATTTTAACTAATATTGTGAATGATTTTTAAATGTTTTAATTTGTTATTTTTTTGAATTCTAACTAATATTGTGAATGATTTATAAATATTTGAAATTTTTTTTGAATTGTAATATTGTGAATGATATGATTATAAATGTTTGAATTTTTATGTTATGAATGAGGGATATAACTGTGTGATATTCGTATGCAGTGATGGATCGTCTGAAAAAAGCAGTGAGACATGTCACGAAGAGGAAGAATAAAGACCGGGGTGCGGAGCAGGCTATGACGGCCTCGTACCGTCGTCGTGCACATGTTCCTGGTGAAGGGCCGAGTAATCCTGCCCCCCATGGAAGCAGCACGCCATTCATCTTTCCATCCGGGTCAATCTTCCAACGACCCGGCTTTTCAAGTACCAGCACCACCAATGGTAGCGGAGGATGACTCGGCGGTGTTCAATATACCGAGGAGACGCATGCCAGAGTTGTCATCATCCAGTAGTGCTTTTTCTGACAGATCACTGCACAGCTCTAGCTTCAATATCTCAGGGCAATCAAGCCACCAGACTGCTCCGTCAGGCGGTGGTAGTTCATCACGTCAACACGCCCATCACCTGCCCGTGCTGTTGAGGACCATGTGATGACTGAGCGTTCGCCACATGCTGATGACGATGGTCGTGGTGCTGATGATGAGGACTCACCCGACGTGGATGAGGAGCAGGATAAGGAAGATGATGAAGTCATGGATAAGGAGGATGACACTGACGAGGAAGCAGCGCTAGCGATGGTTCCAGTCATTCCTACCTCTTGGAAGTTGAGAGGTGCCAGTTCCTGGCGGTCCACTACTCACTAGTGTTATCACTAGCTTCGGGGGTCATGTGGCGCTTGACTTATGGACCTCGGCTAAGGTATGTTCTCTATCTTCTCCTGTATTTGATCATTTAATATCATACTACGTTTTGTAAGTGTTAAATATTGGTCATTATGTAGGATCGTGGGGTTTTGAGTTTCAAATCCCGTAGGGTGATGCTTACCTGCTGGCCAAAAGATCAAATTTCTAAACCAAGAACAAGGAAGATGCTTGAGTATTCTGGTATAGAGCACCTACAGGATATTACGATGCCATACAACAATATGTCCCTGATCAGTGCTTTTGTGGAGAGGTGGCAGCCCGATACAAACTCATTCCATATGCCGTTTGGTGAGATGATTACCCTGCATGATGTGTGGATGATACTGCAAATCCCCATCGTCGGTCGTTCATTGACAGCGAATTCATCCACCCCTGAGTTGAAGGAGGTAATGGCTGATTGTCTTAATTTTGGGGCAGATGTTGAGAGTATGACAGAGGCACTGTGGAATACCGGTGCTGTATCAATTTCGAGCTTGTTGCAGCAATGTAGGGATGAAAATGAAGAGGCAATGAAGCAGGCATGTGGTTGGTTGTATCATCTGATTGGTACCACCATATTAGCTGGAAAATCAAATGGTCGTCTGAGTCCACAGCTGTTCAGTTTAGTAGCTCCTGTGAAGAAAGGTACCAAGCTTCGTAAATATGCATGGGGAGCTGGTACTCTTGCATGGTTATATCGCCAGCTAGGGATAGCATCTCGTGCCGACTCCAGTGGGATAGGTGGTTCTATGACGTTACTTGAGGTATGTGTCCTAATGTGCATCTAGTATATGATAACTCACTGAGTATTAATAATTGGTACTGCTTAATCATTCTAGTGTTTTATATGCACAGTGTTGGATTTATGTACTTCCCTACATTAAGACCAGCGATTAGCCCACTGGCGCGCTAATGATGATAGACCTTGGGCTCTAAGATGGGTGAGATCTACCTCTCAAGTGCAGGATCATCGTTCACTGCAAGGATATCGTGAGCATCTAGATGCTTTGACTGCTCTAAATGTAAGTGTTTGTAGTTGCTAACACATTGAACCATTATTATTTTTGTCTTTCGTTGTTGGTTACATTTTACTATTAATGTTCATTGTAGATTGATTGGTTGCCCTACGGTCGAGATAATGTTAATGTTCATGGAGGGCGTACATGGTATAGAGGTAACATACCGGTTTTGGGGTTGAATGAGCCATACATGCCTGGTCGCTGTCTACGCCAGTTTGGTTACATTCAGGATATCCCTGAACCTCCTATTAGACCCAACCCAAGGTCTGAAAAAAAGGAAAAACCCAACCCTACACCTGTGTATACCCCCCCCCCCTGTATAATTTTTGGGAAAACACTCCTAAATTGCTGGTTCCAGGGTATACGCGCACAAATGCGCGGTTGCATGCTTGTGACCCACTCTACCTAGATTGGTACACCAAGCACACACACCCGAAGATCCTAAACCCTGAGACTTATCAGACCACCCTGGTTCATCGTCCAGATCCCTGTCTAGTAAGTTCTTTTTGTCATAGTACTTCATTAAATATCACTTTTATTTTTTATGTGTACTTACCTGACCAAGTGTGTTACAGCTACTGTCTGAGGCAAGTGAGCTTGCACGCCCGTACTACCAAGAGAACAATGCATGGGACTGGTCATACTATCGTCAGGGGATGCCAGAAGAAGAACAAAGGGCTGCAACTGATGGTCTTGTGGATGTGTTCAGCTCTTTATACATATGGGATAGTTACCAGCGCCAGCATGGTGCACCCTAGTGCTTGTCATCTTGGATTTGGATGTAATAAACTTTAGTATCATCTTGGAACTATTTGTTGTCTTTCATTTTGACTTGGTGTGTTAGACGCTAGTACAATTTGTTTGGATGTAGTTTTTTTTCTGGTGGACTTGGTGATGGTGGAATTATTGCTGACAATGCTGGTGACCTTGTTGATGATCTGTTGGTTGATTTTGTGGAGGTTCTTAGAACCGGTGGAGATAAGAAAAACAGGGGAGACTATGCCAAAAATTTTCTAGAAATGCATCGTTTCTGCATTCATGGCTCCTTTCAAAGTTAACGATCAGTATTTGACAAATGTGCTTCTTAAGATCAATGCCAAGATGGGTGGTCTAAATTCTTTGTTGGTCGTTGAATGTTCTCCAGCAATGATAGTGTCGAAATGAAATATCTAACATGTACCAAAGATTGTATATGTCACGAGAAATGAAATATATCAAAATGTAGAAATTCCTAAGAAAGAAAAGTCCCTGAATCCTAATCGTATGAATCACATAAATGAAAGCTGCAACCGCAAGTTTGTGGTGGATGCCCTGATAATGTCCCTCCCGTTACTGTTATTGATAATACGATGAATCACATAATTAAAAGTCAATAACTATAACAACACGTTTATTCCACGTCCAAACATCTTTTAACGATTATAAATCCCGAAAATTATAACAACACGATAACTAACAAGATCAATTACACAATAACCAATTACCTAATTATTTCCTAGCCTTTGTCTCTCTATTCCCCGTGCTATTACATTTCGTCTCATCTCATAAATTGGTTCTTGGTGTTGAAAATCATCATCATCGGGCTCAATAGGATCATAAATAACAAGTAATGGAATATGAGCGATGAAATCATTATACTCCATGTAATTCTCCATCATCCGGCGAACTGATGTATCATTTCGTACATGAATAAAAGTCCACTCGTAGTCGCCCTCCAGCCCCAAATACACCATTGTTGTTATGTTTATTCTGCCAGGAGGGACTGTAGTGCTCGTATTACTCGTCGTTGTAGATCCCGGAGATTACTAGGATATGGCATAGTAACTTCTACGCGTCTGTGCCCCATTCTTCTATCAAATTGTGCTCCATGACGACCAAAAGTAGCTACATAATTAACGTGCAAACAGAAAGGAAACTCCATTTGATTTTGAGAGCGAAATGGGAATTAAGGTGTGAAGAGTTCAAGCAAGATGTAATTAGACAGATTCTGAGAGCACGGGGTAAGGAATGAGTATGTTGGGACACTAATACCCACTTTTATAATATTTGAGTAACACTGACATGTCCAATGGCTAGTTCAACGGCTAGTTCAACGACTACTGAAAGGAAGCGTACCAAACACACCATGTGCAGTACAAAGTGAATTCAAAGTTACCATAGGTAATTACTTTTGTCAGGAAAGGTACACGTACCAGGTTACCGTTTGCAGTACAAAGTGAATTCAAAGTTACCTTAGGTAATTACTTTTGTCAGGTAAGGTACACGTACCAGGTCCTGTACACGTACCAGGTTACCGTTTGCAGTACAAAGTGAATTCAAAGTTACCATAGGTAATTACTTTTGTCAGGAAAGGTACACGTACCAGGTCACTGTACACGTACCAGGTTACCGTTTGCAGTACAAAGTGAATTCAAAGTTACCTAGGTAATTACTTTTGAACAGTAAGGTCACGTACCAGGTCACTGTACACGTACCAGGTTACCGTTTGCAGTACAAAGTGAATTCAAAGTTACCATAGGTAATTACTTTTGTCAGGAAAGGTACACGTACCAGGTCACTGTACACGTACCAGGTTACCGTTTGCAGTACAAAGTGAATTCAAAGTTACCATAGGTAATTACTTTTGTCAGGAAAGGTACACGTACCAGGTTACCGGTTTGCAGTACAAAGTGAATTCAAAGTTACCATAGGTAATTACTTTTGTCAGGAAAGGTACACGTACCAGGTCACTGTACACGTACCAGGTTACCGTTTGCAGTACAAAGTGAATTCAAAGTTACCTTAGGTAATTACTTTTGTCAGGTAAGGTACACGTACCAGGTCACTGTACACGTACCAGGTTACCGTTTGCAGTACAAAGTGAATTCAAAGTTACCATAGGTAATTACTTTTGTCAGGAAAGGTACACGTACCAGGTCACTGTACACGTACCAGGTTACCGTTTTTTTAACTTGTAACCTTGTGGCTAGTTCATGACCAACCTCTATATAAGGGATGCCTCCTCCATTTCATCTTCACACACTCTCTCTCCATATTCTCGAAGCTCTCTATTTCCTTACTCTCTTCCAAAATTATTTCGTAAAACTGTGCAAGCTCTCTCTCTAAACATGAGTCAATCTTCAGATTCCGATCATGAGTATGTTCCAATATCAAGCCCAGTAAGTATTTAGTTTATTGTCTTTGTTAATCATATTCGCACTAACATTTCATATTTCAATATTCATCTAACATTCTCTCGACCCTTATTGCAGGATAGTGACTCAACCACTGATTCAGATTGGGATGAATTTGATGAAGGCGTTCCGGATCATTGCACAGATGGATGACTACATGCAAGAGATGTATAATCGAGCTCCGGTGGTGGACACAGGTTACTTATTTCAAACAAACCAGGCCTTTAGGGGTAAAGAAGAAGCGAAAGCTTGGGTAGATAGTGTTGGCCATCCCAACCATATCTACACCATAATTCAAAGTTCTCGGGCGGGCCAAGATTTCCACATAACATGCGAGAGGTATTGGAAACCACGAAGGACATCACGACCTGGTGTCATCAACCGGCGCAGATCATCGGGTTCAAAGAAATGTGGTTGTCCTTTTAAAATTAAGGGGTATTACACAAGCTACGGGTGTTTCTTGCAAGTGGGTAACGGATGGCATAACCATGATCTCGCAGAGTGGGCAGAGGGTCATTTTGTGGGAAAACGCCTGACTGAGGCGGAGGAGATTATGATCGACCAGAGAACCAGAGTCGGTGTGCCCCCCTGTGCAATTTATTCCGAGCTCACAACAATCAACCCAGAAACGTCAGCAACAAGGAAAGACATATACAACCGGATACAAAAAACAAAACTAGTAAATAGAGATGGTCGATCTATGGTGCAGACTCTGCTGAGTGACTAGACAAAAACAACTACTACTACGATTACACTACAGATCCAAGTAAGTCAACTCAGTATGTCTCAAATAACTTCAATCATTTAGGTTTCATCTTAATTTGATAGATAACATGATTATATTTCACAATTTAGATGATCAAACACGACTTGGGTCCATCTTCTTTGCACACCCTACATCTAGATTACTGCTCCATGCGTTCCCGTATGTCATAGGCATTGATGCTACCTATAAAACAAACATAGCAAAAATGCCTTTGGTTCAGTTCATCGGGATGACGAGTATAGGCAAAAACTTCAGCATTGCCTTCGCCTTCCTTGTATCAGAATCAACAGACATGTATGTGTGGGCACTTCAACAATTAAGGGACCTCCTCGGGCGGACTACAACCTCTACATTTATCACCGACAGATGTCTGGCCCTGATGAATGCCTTAGATGAGGTATTTCCTGAATCTCATCATCTACTATGTCGGTGGCACATAAGTAGGAACGTTCAGGGGAAAGCCGAGACTTATATGGGTGATAGAGGAAGGGCGGCGGCTGCAGTCCGAATGTGGACTTCGGTTGTCTACTCGAGCACAGAGCAGGACTACAACGAGAGGTACGCATATTTCAAGAATACATACCAAAGCTACCCACGTTTCATTACGTATGTTGCATCAGTCTGGGAGAAATACAAGGAAAAATTTGTGGAGGCTTGGGTCAAGAATGTGTTGCACTTCGGCAACACAACGACAAATAGGTAAAATTGTTAATCTTGTAATGTTTAAGATAATACAGTGATTGTTATAGATCTATAAAACTTACTTAAACATTTGATAGGGTGGAGAGCGCACATTCTTCTCTAAAGGCGAGATTAAGGAGTGCTAGACACACTTTGGATGTAATCTTTCCAAAGATTAACGATCATGTGAATACAAGCATCCGGGAGTTAAAAAAGGATTTTGAGGCAGCCAGGACAAAACACAGAAGAGAGCACATGAGGGTTCCAATCGCTGACCTGATCGGGAAGGTTAGTACCCTTTGCTTAGATGAGCTAGTCAAGGAGCTTGGAAGGGCGAATTATGTGCAAATGGACAGCTCAATCTGTGGATGTGACAAGGTAACCTCTCATGGATTACCTTGCGCTTGTAAATTAAACTACATGCTGGATAGTGGTATACTATGCTCGAAGAGGGATATACATCGTTTCTGGTATACCCTAAGCTGGGAGAAACATGAATCGACAATTGATATGGTATCCTACATGGAGGAAGAACAGAATAGATGGCGAGACATAGCTTCTGAGGTAGCACAGTCAGATGATCCTACTCTGATGGCGAAATGTTACAGTCAAATCCAAAACTTCCTTCACCCAGATATGGTGTGCCAATTAGGAGAGCCATTGGAACAGGTTGGGATTGGCAGACCTACCGGGCCCTCAAGACCAAACCGACGGGAACCTTCGTCTTGGGAGCGTAAACCGACCAGGAGGGCAGGCCAGTCACAAGGAGCGCCATCAAATAGAAGATCACGTAATAGAGGATATCAAATCCGAGTCGATTCCAGCCCCTTGACAACTTCCCATACTACCAGAATTTCAACCCCAACCTATATCAATATATGACTGGGTATATTGATGTTCGTGGAGATGGGAATTGTGGTTTCAGGGTCATTGCTGACTACCTATATTCAAACGAAGAGAGGTGGAAAGATGTCCGTGTAGCATTGTACAATCACATGAAGAATCAAGCACGGCGAATGGACTATACAAGGCCATTTTAACGAAGGACCGTACAACGGCATGTTAAGAGCACTTCATTGGAATTCAGGAGAGCCAGCACCTCCCATAATGGATGCACACGGAAATGGGGTTGGTGATCGCGACAAGGTACACTTCGATAGTAGTTTTCTACTCTACTGTCTATGGGGGTGCGGCAAGTGCCATATACCTTCCCATCGATAATTATACCGATCGTGATAGCCCAAGAGGAGAGATCCACATAGGAATTTGCCCCCAGGGTCATTTCATAAGGTTCGGCATGGTTCATGACTCCCCACTCCCCCCTGTCTATCCGCAGTGGTTCGCTTATAGAGATCCAAACACTGTCGGACCTTGGATTCATCAATTACAATCTAGGTTAGATAGTTGGATCAACGTTGTACCTTTGTTTTTCTTTAACTAGTTGTTGTAACTTAGTCTTTCTTTAACTTGTTGTTGTAACTTAGTTGTTGTAACTTAGTTTTTCTATAAATTATTGTTGTTGTAACTTAGTTTCTCTTTAACTTAGTTGTTGTTTTACTCATATTGACTTAAATTTGGTTATTCAAACATCTATTATTTCAAAAAAAAGTGTCTCCCCGTAACATTCAAACTTATTCAACTAAGTTGGTGAAAAAAAAATTTGTACTACGAATAGTAAAGTATTTGCTATTCGCAGTACAAATTAATTTTAAGTCAAATTAATAATATAAACATAAAAATGTAATATAAACACATAAAAATGTAATCCAACACTTTTTTTTACAAAAAAAAAAAGGTTCCTGTATTGATTCCAACAAAAAAGTAACTAGTAAAATTCGCTACTAATCAACTACAAACTACTTCGGTAAATTTACTTTCCGATATCATTTTTTGAAAAAAAAAAACATAGCGACATATCATTACATGTGTACAACGTCAATATGAATTAAAAAAATTTTGTACTGCGGTGATTAGTAATTTTGTACTGCGAATAGCAACCCCCTTCAATATATAGGTATGATCAATAGTTAATTTATATTCTCAATAAGTCAATCTTCTTGTTAACTACATTTATTCAGTGAAGTATGAAAATATATTTAGTTATTCTCAAAAATTGATATTGTTTAAATAATCTGATTTCTTTTTAAAAAATATATTTTATTTTCTAACCAATTGTATCGTGGTTTTAGGTAACATTTATGATCAACCGGTGAATGAAGTCGACATTCATTTAATTATATGTCCACCACCAGCCAAGTACTACTTAAATGGCATAAAAGAACCTCTACTTATTAAACAAAGTTTATGCTCCATTTATAATCAATCCAACTTTTTAAAATGTATGGTATTGTTAAAATCCACATATAAAATATAATTTAAATAAGAGAGTCGATTACATCCGGAATACTCTTGTTAGCTACCACTACAAGAAAAGACAATTTTGAGACCGTACTTAAATTGGTAGTTATTTATTCAAATGGCTACTGATTTTGTATGTTGATAAATTCATGGTTGCAATTGTGCTACCATGTTATGGTTGGTTGCAAAAAAAATGTGATAGCTATATTGCTACTGTTACATAAAATTGCTAACGTCAATATAGTAGCTATACATTTCTTCATCTTCGTTGTCAGTGTAAGTATAATTTTGCTACCAATAGCTAAAGTCTGAAATTGCTACTGTCAGTTGACGCTAATTCAAATATAGTTGTCATTGAGCTACCATCAACCTGTATGTAAAATTGCTACCGTACTTAAGTCGGTAGTTATTTAATCAAAAGACTACTAATTTTTAATGTTATTAACAAAGTGGTTGCTTTTGTGCTACCACAATGACAATGGTAGCTAAACTTTTAGCCAGTAGCTAAATTTCTACCGCCTTACAAGATTGCTACTATCGATAGTAGCTACTTTATCTTTCATTCCGGTAGTTTTAGTAAAAGTAATTTTGCTACCAATATCGGTAGCTAAATTAATGAATTGATACTACTTGGTTGATGCTAATTCAATCATGGTAGCTATTATGCTACTATTTGAGTAGCGGTAGCAAAAAGATTATAATCAATAGCTAACTAGCTACTATCCTAAAAGTTGCTACGGCCATATATATAAGTGAAAATATGAAATTGTTACTAACACTTCATTACAGGTTCTATTGTGCTACTGTTTTGGCTATGATAGCAAATATTTTTAACAAGTGGCTAAATTGATACTATCTAAAGTTGTGAAATTGCTACCGACTAGTAATGTTATTGAAATTTCAGTTGATATTGTGCTAGAATATAAGAAATGATAGCTAATATTCGTAAGTGTTAATGAAATTATTATTGTCTTATAACTTAAATGTGTGATTTCTACATAATTCAGATACTAACCTATATTGTTATTGCCATAGTGGAAAATGTTATTCTTATATAAATATTTTATTTTTTATAATTTTTTTCAATATAGTACATTTAGTATATAATATATATATATATATATATATATATATATATATATATATAATATATATATATATATATATATACTTCTTACCTTTTAGCTATCGAAATTTTAAAAAGAACTTTGAGTAAACAAAAATTGTCTAATTCGTGAAAATTAATTAAAACTAAAGGATTCTTGAATGAAAGAGAAGAAAGGACAAAAACAATGTAACACCCCGTCCAAAGCCAATCGTAGTTATCGCAAAACTGAACACTTAATCAAAAACGCAGCGGAAATAACAAACACCGGGACCTTGCCACGGTCTGATCATTAGAATATACCGAACCTTACTGATTTACAACACTTATCCAAAAATATACAACCGACCAAAATACCACCAACCAACCGAGTTTAAGTATCTAAGTCATAAACACCAACTTACATCAGTTTAAATATATAACAGACGGGCGCACAAGCGCAACCCGTGCTCAAAATGAATCAACCCATCCTAAGTCTAACCACCCCCACTCTCAGGGTGACTCCTCATCGGGCGCTTACCTAAAAAAAACAGCCCCCAAAGGGGGTCAGCACGAATGCTGGTACGCCCTCTCATGGCCCCCAAGCTAACGGGGCTACGACGACTAATTGTCGATAGCATGGAAATTGATTAGAAACACAATCATGATATGAAGTGCTATAAACAACAATCCGCAAATGAACATACATAGTTCACACACAATGACCGACTCAAGCGTTCCCTTATCAAGCGGGTTAGTAACCACTTCCTTAGACCTGATTCCACTTAACCCCAGCTCTCCTTAACTTACCTCAGTCTTAACCTTATCTCAATCTCAGTATACAAACTGTTCCTAGTATGGGAATGGTTGTAGCTTAACTTAAACATAGGATTTAGGTGATCCTACCGCACCATATTAATGCCACCTACCTTGGACGGGAGTCCAGTGTAGCTGAGCCAGCAACCGACCCTAGGCAACAAGTCCGAAGACAAGTCCTTAAGCGGAGGACGGATCTGATTCAGATACCGACCCCCTTTTTCCTTAGCATGCATGACCGGAGTCAGTCCCGGGTTCCTCACTCTCCACTTAAGTTCCAGTTAGTGAAAATCTTACAAACCATGTGTTAGTTAAACCTTGACGGGTATTAACCAACAGATGCCAATACTTAACTCTTTTTCTTAACTCAGTAAGTACTAAACTTAGTTAGTAACAATCTCAAGTCTCGTGGGGTGTTAGTGTAAAGAATACACATTCACAACGAGAACAAGTATAAACCGGTTGTATGCTTTATCTTGTTTTAGTCATAGCAAACAAACAGATAGCACACAAGCCGAGGGACACCTCGTTAGCAAGCAGGTCACAAGAAAGACTGTACCGTTCACCGTCAGTGGTTGTTTGTTTACTCTTCTTTCGGGTCCCAATTCACAAGTCCTAAAGCATTCATTCAATTTTAGGTTATTAGTTGCTTAACTCATCCCAACTTACTTATCTTACTTAACCACTAGTGTTACCCACTAAAAATCACTAAATCTTTTAGTTTAATCTTACCTCAAGAGCCATTACTTCTCATTATTTCTTAAGCTTATCTAAGCCCTAATGACCTTTATATGTCCTTAATTATGTCCTAACAATCTTATAGTATCATTACCAAACAAGTCCCAACCTTAAAACCCCATTTTTCAACATTCTGTAGCTTTTTTGATGGGTCGGGTTTGTGTCCGAGGATGTAAACCCGGACCAATACATCGCAAAAGTTTCGGACAATTTTATGACTGGTCCGGGTTTTGAGTACTGGGATGCAAACCCGGACCAACCCACGGCTAAACTCTCTGGATAGTTTTTGGTGTGGTCCGGGTTTGTGTGCTAGTTTGCAAACCCGGACCTACACTAAATGTGTCCAGAATGATGATTTTTGACCTCTGTTCAACCTCAATTCTTATCCAATCTTTTCCTAACCTTTTCATAAGTATCCTAGCATGTTTTAACATCATTTTAGCACCTTAAAATCCTCCTAATCCATCCATCTTCTCTACCTAATCTCTTGGTCATTCACTCAAGTTCTTACCAAAAATTCCTAACATCCATACATAGTTTCCTACACTTCTATCATGTAAACTTGCCTAATAACTCAACTAACCAAAGTGTTTCTCCATAGGCATTATCACCACTCCTAGAACTTTATTACTCATTCCCATTTCTTTTACACAAACCCTCAAAACTCCTCAAGCTTACACTTAGATTCTTGTGAGCATTATTCTTCCTTTAGTTATCAAAACTTGCACAAGACTTGACCAAACTCCCACTATAACCCTAGAGCAAAACTCACTCATTTAAACTCTAATTCCTTCAAGACAACTCCTAAGTCCTTTAAACACTCAAGAACACACTAGTTCACTTTCTTTTACCAATTCAAGCCTTAAGAATTCCTAGTACCTTCTAGGTCATCAAATTTCATTTATACACCTCAAGCTCCTGTTTTCTCACTAAATTTTGGCATGGCTTACCTAGTATATCTTCGACAACATCTCACCCCAAACACTTAGGTTTTCACCATTGAACAATCTTTATCATCCAAATTCTTTCCACACATTCTTAACACTCTATTTACACCAAAACTACACCCCATCATCATATAGTGCAATAACTTAAAATGCTTGGCACTTAGGCCCTTAAGTGACAATAAGCTTAACCACTGAATTTCCACATATATTTGCCTTTAACCTGCAAACACACAACAAGGCTCCCATTGAAATAAAATGCTTCTTGTATTTCATTTCAACATTGTTTAACTACCTCTTTTCTCATTAGCTCTTTAGTCACAAGTTCTCAATATAATAGTATTTTTCTCCTAAGTTTATATCCCTTTTTCATTGTAAATTCTAAGCTAAACTTGTTACCTATCCATCCCATCCCTTAATGCATTAAAACACCTTAAGGCAAGTAATTTACCTTGTTCTTTCACAAGCTCCACAAACCTTTCTCCTTAGGTTTTTCTTAGACAATCTCGGTCACCAATCAAATTCTCCTTGCCAATGTTCTAACCAATATTCAATGTCTCCAATGAGTACTAAACAACACACTAACCTTAAGGAATAAAATCTAGGTTAAAATGTGTTTTAAGGTATTAAATTGATTGTTTTACCTTGGTTTCTCAAGACAAGCTTGGATATGAATCAAGAAGGACCTACTCTATCCTTTGAAGAGTAGAAACAAGCTAGAACAAGGCATAAAATGGAGCCCCATGAGTATAGGTTTTTGGTTATGTGAAGAAAATGATGGAAACCTAGATTTTCTTACGTATTCTTTGCCTTAAGAGAATGGAGAAGCTAATGGAGTCTCCAAGCTTGAATTTCCCCCTCCAATGGCGGTTTGCCTTGGCACCAAAATGGAGCTCTTGATGTTTTGGAAAGATAGAAAGGAAGAGCTTGAGCTAACTAAGAAGAATATGTAATTTGTTTTGGTTTTGGAGCTAAAATGAGTAAGTAGTGACCAAAGCTAGATGGAGCTAGCATGGAGTTGCTCTTCAACGTGATGGAGAAGAAAGAGAGCAGTAGAAAATCGGTGGTGAGAGAAGAGAATGAAGATGTGAGGAGAGAGGTAAGCAAGTGTGAGATATTTGTTTCTTTATAAAAGCAAATAGTAACCTTGTACTTTTTCCCTCTCTTTTCTAATATTATTTGGCTACTCATGGTGACTCACACCCTTAGAAAACCGGCCCCCTATTAATTAAGGCAAGTCATGGTCTTGTTTGACCAACTAATTAGACTTAATTAATTAAAGACTAAACTATGCACTATTTGGTTACTATTCACAAACTAGTGCACATAATTGTGAAAATTTTGATTTCCCATTGATTTAGACTTCCTAATGTGATACTAATTAGTACACAAGTTAATTAAGAAGTAATCATTGGCATTTAGCCACTTAAAACCCCTTTCTAAGACAATTTTTCAAAAATGTGCTTTAAGACTCCTTAAAGCACATTTTGTGTTTTAACTTGTTTTCAAGCTTGGTTTTCTTTGGTAATTGATTTAAAATGACCATTAGGATATTACTAAGGTCTAAGAATGATATTTGGGTGCTAACCCAAGTTACTCCAAGCTTAGTGCACATTTTTACCTAAACTGCTCTTATGGTGTTTCCTTGTATTTTCTTTGGTTAAAATTGTTCCCCAAAGTTTCTAAGGCATTATTTAGCCTTCTTACATCTTAGTTTGCATCTAAACACTATATCTAGGTTTGGGGTATTTCAGTCTACCCCCCTTAAAAGAACTTTGTCCCCAAAGTTCATATATATGCTTAACCATTTACGGTACTCAATTTCCTTAATCTTAACACCACATCTCATTTTCACATCCACACATCTCAAGACTCAAAGGTCAATCATAAATACAATACATAAGCATTATACATATCTCAACTTATCACCGAAGTGTAGCAACTTAGACAAAATCACATCTTAAACAACCCAAATAAACGACACAAGTTCGTTTCCTAACTCAAAAGCGAGGAAGCTCTACCCCCCTTAAAAAGGGGTACGCCCCGTACCCTATACAGACGATCTAGTCAGTAAACAACGAAGGGTACTTCGATCTCACCTTATCCTCTAGTTCCCACGTGGCCTCTTCGACATCCTGGTTAGACCAGAGAACCTTCACCAGTCGCACTGACTTATGGCGAATGTCTCTACACGGATCTCATATTTGGTTCCAACGTCAACGTTTCAGGTTCCAACACATGGGAGGGGTGGTGCATGTATTTCTTTAGCTGTGAAACATGAAAAACATCATGCACTTTACCCAGTTCAGCAGGTAAATTCAACCTGTAAGCAACCGGGCCCACCCGCTCCGTAATCTCATAAGGACCAACAAATTTAGGGCTCAGCTTGCCCTTCTGCCCAAATCTAAACACTCCCTTCATTGGAGATACCCGCAGAAATACCCGGTCGCCCACTGCGAACTCCAGGTCTCGTCGCCGAACATCAGCATACGACTTCTGCCTATCTTGAGCAGCTTTCATATTCTCTCTGATTTGCTGAACTTCAGCCTTAACTTGCTCTAAGTATTCTGGTCCTATAATGACCGTCTCACTCAACTCATCCCAGCAGAGCGGTGTACGACATGGTCTACCGTACAATGCCTGAAAAGGTGCCATCTTGATCGAAGCGTGATAGCTATTGTTGTATGAAAACTCGATCAGATGCAACTTGTCGATCCAACTGCCCTGGAAGTCTAAGGCACATGCCCTCAGCATGTCCTCGAGTGTCTGAATCGTACGCTCAGTCTGACCATCTGTCTGAGGATGGAACGCGGTACTCAACTTCAGTTCTGTACCCAACGCTTCTCTAGTAGCTCTCCAGTACCTCGAAAGGAATCTGGTATCTCTATCTGACACTATGGTCTTTGGTATCCTGTGATGTCTCATGATTTCTTTCTCAAACAACTCAGCTAATTTGGTCACCTTCCAAGTATCCTTCATCGGTATGAATCGGGCTACTTTGGTAAGGCGATCCACCACCACCCAAATCATGTTGAGACCTCCCCTAGTAGGTGGAAGTCCAACTACGAAGTCCATGGAGATATCATGGAACTTCCACTCCGGAACTGGCATCGACTGTACCATTCCGCCCGGTCGTCGGTGCTCGAATTTCACCTTCTGGCATGTGAGACACCTCAAGACGAACTCGGTAACATCTGTCTTCATCCCCGACCACCAGAAGTATCTCCTCATGTCTTTATACATCTTAGAGGCTCCCAGATGGATGGATACTGAAGAATAGTGTGATTCTCTAAGTATACGGTCTTTCAGATCCGTGTTGCCCCGTGGTATGCATAACCGGCCCTTAAGTCTGATCAGATCATCATCATGAAGTCTGAAGTCGTATTTCTGACTCTCAAAGGTACCATCTGTCAGCTTCTGTCTGACCTCTCTCATGTACTCATCTGTCCTCTGAGCCTCTCGCACCTCATCAACCAAGCTGGAGAAAGAAACTAGCAAATGGAGTGAGTGTGCTCGACGACTCAGGGCGTCCGCTATAACATTGGCCTTCCCTTCTTTGTACTGGAGGTCAATGTCATAGTCTTTCAGAAACTCTAACCATCTCCTCTGTCGAAGGTTCAACTCCTTCTGAGTGAATATGTATCTCAAAATCTTATGATCGGTGTAGATCGTCACACTAACCCCGTATAAGTAGTGGCGCCATATCTTCAAAGCGAAGACTACAGCTCCCAGCTCTAAATCATGTGTGGGGTAGTTCTCCTCATGTTTCTTCAACTGGCATGAGGCATATGCCACCACCTTGCCATGTTGCATAAGCACGCAATCCAGCCCTCTGCCGGATGCATCACAGTAAACCTCAAAGCCCTCTGTGCCGTCTAGAATAGTCAGAACCGGTGCAGTGGTCAGTGAGTCTTTCAAACTCTGAAACGAACTCTCACAATCAGCCGTCCATATGAACGGTGCATCTTTCTTCATCAGACTGGTCATCGGCTTCGCGACCTTGATGAAATCCTTAACAAACCTCCGGTAGTAGCCTGCCAAACCAAGAAAGCTCCGAATGTCGGTAACAGTCTTCGGTCTTGGCCAAGTACGTACGGCATCAATCTTTGCTGGATCCACGGAGATCCCAGCGTCTGAAATGACATGACCTAGGAAAGAGACCTGGTCAAGCCAAAACTCACATTTGGAGAACTTAGCATATAGCTGGTTCTCCCTCAATATCTCCAATACTCTCCTCAATTGTTCCTCATGTTCAGTCTTCGATTTCGAGTATATCAAAATATCATCAATAAACACCACAACCGACTTGTCCAGCTGCTCCCGAAACAAACGGTTCATCAGATCCATAAACTTCACCGGTGCGTTCGACAAACCGAACGACATCATTGTAAACTCATAGTGGCCGTATCGTGTCCGGAATGCCGTCTTCTCAATGTCTCCCTCCTTAATGGCTATCTGATGATACCCCGATCTGAGATCAATCTTGGAAAACACAGATGCTCCCTTCAACTGATCGAACAGATCATCAATGCGGGGTAGTGGATACTTATTCTTCACTGTCACTGCATTCAACTCTCTGTAGTTGATGCAGAGCCGGAGACTACCATCCTTCTTCTTCACGAAGAGAACTGGCGCTCCCCATGGTGATACACTGGGTCTAATGAACCCTTTGTCTAGCAAGTCCTTCAATTGTTCCTTTAACTCATTCATTTCTGCCGGAGCCATGTGGTAGGGTGCCTTGGCTATCGGTCCGGTACCAGGTAGTAGTTCAATGGTGAACTCTACCTCCTGAGTGGGTGGCATGCCGGGCAGTTCCCGTGGAAAGAGATTGGGGAACTCCGACACTACCGGTAAGTCGGGGTTGAACTCGGGGTCACTCTCTATGTCCTGGACATAGTAGAGGTACACCTCCTCCTTCCTCCTCAATTCCTTGTACATCGCCATGGCGGTGATGATCTTAGTCGAAGGCTCTCTGGGCCTCTGGCGGTATGATATTGTTACCCCAGACGGACTCCTGAGCAGCAGTCTGTGCTCAGCGTAGAGGATACGACCCTTGTGCCGCTCCAACCAGTTCATCCCGAAGATAACATCAAATCCCAACTCCTTGAACTCAATGAAATTGACTGGAAAGTCTTCCCCCTTAATACTGACAATGGCTCCTCGGTAATAGCGAGTGCAACGGACCTTCTCCTTAGACGGGAGCGTAACCGTAAAGTCGGGTAGCTCATTAGCGTCTAGCCCCAACCTTCTGGCAAAAGATGCCGAGATAAAGGTATGCGAGGCCCCTGAGTCGAAGAGAACTGATGCCTCAATCCCATTAATCGGAAAGGTGCCGGTGAGGATAGTACCGCTGACATCGGCCTGTGCCTCTGTAAGTATGCTTAGCGCACCTTTCGTACCGAGTCCATAACCTAATTGTATTCACAAGCTTCATGAGTAATGATGGTATAACAAGTCGTAACAATTAATATGAACAACACTGTTATTTTATTCATAACCATCCTGTTTACAACATGTGCTTCTTCCTTACATCTCATTCCTTTCATCATACTTAAAACACTACATGGCTAATGTTGTCTAAAGGTTAGGTTTAACCGTCCTGGTTTCATATGCGTCGCATTAATCACTGCTGACGGTGCTGTATTCAGCTTAATTCTCTTAATCCCATGGTACAACATCCTTGATTCTCCTCCCATAACTAATACATCTCCCGACTTAAGTACTAACTTACTAGCACGGTCCGCACGCTTCTGCTCGCCGTACAAGAATTCTGTGTCATCTCCAATGGACCAAGACACTACAGGTATCCCTCTTTCGAGAGACTCCGTTGTCTCATCCTTGTCCTGATGTAGTCCGAGTCGCCCGTCTTTCTCGTAGAAGTTCACAATGCAGATGTCTACTTGTATGTCTGGAATAGGGTCAGCTTCCAACTGCTGAGCGATCTCCACAACTTGTGTAATAACCGGATGGAACTCTTCGGGTATCCCCGGTGGTGAGACTCCATCTTGTAATCTCGTGGTCTGGTATGTCTTGGCATACAGATTCCAATCCTTGCCTAAGCTCATCATTTTTAACTTCATTCGTGCTCCTCCTGGGTACTCCGGTGTATAAAAACCTCCCGGTCCCACTCCTAGTTGACTGCATCTCTGGATGATGGCTGTTTGTGCTTCTGGTGTCAGGTATCCCCTTAATAAAATCATACCTGAGCGGATAACCTGACATTGTTCGGTTGGAAAGTCTTGGGTCTTGATGTCGGTCTCTTCCGGGTTAAGTGTTGAAGGTACTGGGTAGCAAATGTTGAAGTCTCCTAAGGTGGTAACAGGTTATATCTTACTTATGTTTTAATCTTATCTTATCCTCATCTAACTCATTATTCACCAAATCATGCATGAAATGCGGTAAGCAGACAATTTTTATCACTAAAGGTTTATAGCGGTACCTAGCCTCGATGAGGGTTCAGGCTCATCGTCCCGGTCCACCATGTGTAGTGTGGGTCCCGACTTTTGGACTACTCGAGGGTTCTTATCCGCAGCTTGCTGCACTCTCTTCTGACCGTCAGATCCAGCTCCCTGATCGGTCTTGCCCTTGCCCTTCATCTCGGGCCTAAAGGCTTTACTAGCGGGGTTCCGGAAGCACTCGTATGCTCGGTGCCCGTACACCCCACAGTAGTTGCACTCAACCTTGTTCTCCATACAATCGAGCCCGGGGTGGTCCTTGTGACACCACTAACAGATGTAGCGTTACTGGTAGCCACCACCGGCTCCCTTATTAGTCTCAGATCCTGATCATTCATAATATTAGTACTCATATCTTAAACGGTTGCTAATGGTCTCTTAACTCACTCAATATTAATTTCCTTACCCTTTGGCGCCCTTGAGCGCAGGGGCTTAGCAGCGTATGCATAAGTCAATTTCAATGGCTCTTCAGCAGCCTTCTCCTTTTCCTCCTTCCCTTTCTGGTTCTGATTCTTCTGGGCTTGAGGTTGGTACTTCTGTTTCTTGTACCCACCTTGCCCTTGGTGCTCGGTACTCTTCCCGACATTCTTTCTCTTGGCATTGTCCTCGTCCCTCAGCTGGACGGTTATCTCAACCTTAGCAGCGGCATGATAGCACTCCTGCTTCCAAAGTATAAGTCTCTCTTATTTCTCATAATCTAAATCTTATTCACTTATTTATATCTTACTCATTCTTATTACCTGCAAGGTAGTATAACTCGTCGGCCCCATGTCGTAGCGGAGTCGATGGCTAAGCCCGCCATAGAAGCGGTCCACCAGTATCTGGTCTGAGTATCCAAGACCTGGCAGAAGACGGAGCAAGGCGGTAAACTCTGAGTAATACTCATCTACCGTCATCTTGTCCGTCTGCTTAAGCGCATCCAACTGCAAGCGCTTCTTCATCTGGACATGGGTGGATAGTACTTTGCTCGTAGCAATGCTGTGTACTGGTCCCAGCCGAAGTCTGGATTGGCCACATGCTCGGCCCTCACCAGCTTCCACCAATCGCCTACTGCCCCCTTCAGGTAGAACACAACTAGACACACCTTGATCCCAGCAGGGACGTCAAGGGTCTCGAAGGCGGTCTCCAGCTCGGAGATGTACGCCTCAAGCTTGGCGGGATTAGTCTCCCCCTTGAAATGTGCGGGTCGAAGATCTACAAGACTCTTCACCCAATTCGGTTCCCGGGGCTGTGGCAGTGGAGGTGGTGCACCTACACCAGGCTGATAGCCCATGTGCCCTAACGCAGCAGCTACGATCTCTACGATCGTCTGCCCTCTCGGTATCTCTGAAGCATCGTCGCCTCTACCACGGCCTCGGCCTCTCCTTCCTAACATCTGAACAATCAAAACTCACAATAGATTCGTATCCACCACTGTTTCGGTTAACGAATTTATAACGTCCGTAGACGGTAAAGACGATCCACACTTAATAGTGGTCATCTGACTATACTCACTTAAACCTCTCACACCCTTAACCCATTGCTTATATCTTAACTCATAACCTAACTCAGTGGTTACTTATGTCCGGTATTTCTTGATCAGAGCGTAACTACGCTCTGATACCACTTTTTGTAACACCCCGTCCAAAGCCAATCGTAGTTATCGCAAAACTGAACACTTAATCAAAAACGTCACAGCGGAAATAACAAACACCGGGACCTTGCCACGGTCTGATCATTAGAATATACCGAACCTTACTGATTTACAACACTTATCCAAAAATATACAACCGACCAAAATACCACCAACCAACCGAGTTTAAGTATCTAAGTCATAAACACCAACTTACATCAGTTTAAATATATAACAGACGGGCGCACAAGTGCAACCCGTGCTCAAAATGAATCAACCCATCCTAAGTCTAACCACCCCCACTCTCAGGGTGACTCCTCATCGGGCGCTTACCTGCAAAATAAAAACAGCCCCCAAAGGGGGTCAGCACAAATGCTAGTACGCCCTCTCATGGCCCCCAAGCTAACGGGGCTACGACGACTAATTGTCGATAGCATGGAAATTGATTAGAAACACAATCATGATATGAAGTGCTATAAACAACAATCCGCAGATGAACATACATAGTTCACACACAATGAACGACTCAAGCGTTCCCTTATCAAGCGGGTTAGTAACCACTTCCTTAGACCTGATTCCACTTAACCTCAGCTCTCCTTAACTTATCTCAGTCTTAACCTTATCTCAATCTTAGTATACAAACCTTTCCTAGAATGGGAGTGGTTGTAGCTTAACTTAAACTTAGGATTTAGGTGATCCTACCGTACCATCTTAATGCCACCTACCTTGGACGGGAGTCCAGTGTAGCTTAGCCGGCAACCGACCCTAGGCAACAAGTCCGAAGACAAGTCCTTAAGCGGAGGACGGATCTGATTCAGATACCGACCCCCTTTTTCCTTAGCATGCATGACCGGAGTCAGTCCCGGGTTCCTCACTCTCCACTTAAGTTCCAGTTAGTGAAAATCTTACAAACCATGTGTTAGTTAAACCTTGACGGGTATTAACCAATAGATGCCAATACTTAACTCTTTTTCTTAACTCAGTAAGTACTAAACTTAGTTAGTAACAATCTCAAGTCTCGTGGGTTAGTGTAAAGAAAACACATTCACAACGAGAACAAGTATAACCGGTTGCATGCTTTATCTTGTTTTAGTCATAGCAAACAAACAGATAGCACACAAGCCGAGGGACACCTCGTTAGCAAGCAGGTCACAAGAAAGACTGTACCGTTCACCGTCGGTGGTTGTTTGTTTACTCTTCTTCCGGGTCCCAATTCACAAGTCCTAAAGCATTCATTCAATTTTAGGTTATTAGTTGCTTAACTCATCCCAACTTACTTATCTTACTTAACCACTAGTGTTTACCCACTAAAAATCACTAAATCTTTATAGTTTAATCTTAACCTCAAGAGCCACTTACTTCTCATTATTTCTTAAGCTTATCTAAGCCCCCAATGACCTTTATATGTCCTTAATTATGTCCTAACAATCTTATAGTATCATTACCAAACAAGTCCCAACCTTAAAACCTCATTTTTCAACATTCTGTAGCTTTTTTTGATGGGTCCGGGTTTGTGTCCGAGGATGTAAACCCGGACCAATACATCGCAAAAGTTTCTGGACAATTTTATGACTGGTCCGGGTTTGAGTACTGGGATGCAAACCCGGACCAACCCACGGCTAAACTCTCTGGATAGTTTTTGGTGTGGTCCGGGTTTGTGTGCTAGTTTGCAAACCCGGACCTACACTAAATGTGTCCACAATGATGATTTTTGACCTCTGTTCAACCTCAATTCTTATCCAATCTTTTCCTAACCTTTTCATAAGTATCCTAGCATGTTTTAACATCATTTTAGCACCTTAAAATCCTCCTAATCCATCCATCTTCTCATACCTAATCTCTTGGTCATTCACTCAAGTTCTTACCAAAAATTCCTAACGTCCATACATAGTTTCCTACACTTCTATCATGTAAACTTGCCTAATAACTCAACTAACCAAAGTGTTTCTCCATAGGCATTATCACCACTCCTAGAACTTTATTACTCATTCCCATTTCTTTTACACAAACCCTCAAAACTCCTCAAGCTTACACTTAGATTCTTGTGAGCATTATTCTTCCTTTAGTTATCAAAACTTGCACAAGACTTGACCAAACTCCCACTATAACCCTAGAGCATCAAACTCACTCATTTAAACTCTAATTCCTTCAAGACAACTCCTAAGTCCTTTAAACACTCAAGAACACACTAGTTCACTTTCTTTCACCAATTCAAGCCTTAAGAATTCCTAGTACCTTCTAGGTCATCAAATTTCATTTATACACCTCAAGCTCCTTGTTTTCTCACTAAATTTTGACATGGCTTACCTAGTATACTTCTACACCCAAACACTTAGGTTTTTCACCATTGAACAATCTTTATCATCCAAATTCTTTCCACACATTCTTAACACTCTATTTACACCAAAACTACACCACATCATCATATAGTGCAATAACTTAAAATGCTTGGCACTTAGGCCCTTAAGTGACAATAAGCTTAACCACTGAATTTCCACATATATTTGCCTTTAACCTGCAAATACACACAACAAGGCTCCCATTGAAATAAAATGCTTCTTGTATTTCATTTCAACATTGTTTAACTACCTCTTTTCTCATTAGCTCTTTAGTCACAAGTTCTCAATATAATAGTATTCTTTCTCGTAAGTTTTATATCCCTTTTTCATTGTAAATTCTAAGCTAAACTTGTTACCTATCCATATCCCATCCCTTAATGCATTAAAACACCTTAAGGCAAGTAATTTACCTTGTTCTTTCACAAGCTCCACAAACTTTTCTCCTTAGGTTTTTCTTGGACAATCTCGGTCACCAATCAAATTCTCCTTGCCAATGTTCTAACCAATATTCAATGTCTCCAATGAGTACTAAACAACACACTAACCTTAAGGAATAAAACCTAGGTTAAAAATGTGTTTTAAGGTATTAAATTGATTGTTTTACCTTGGTTCTCAAGACAAGCTTGGATTTGAATCAAGAAGGACCTCCTCTATCCTTTGGAGAGTAGAAACAATCTAGAACAAGGCATAAAAATGGAGCCCCATGAGTATAGGTTTTCGGTTATGTGAAGAAAATGATGGAAACCTAGATTTTCTTACGTATTCTTTACCTTAAGAGAATGGAGAAGCTAATTGAGTCTCCAAGCTTGAATTTCCCCCTCCAATGGCGGTTTGCCTTGGCACCAAAATGGAGCTCTTGAAGTTTTGGAAAGATAGAAAGGAAGAGCTTGAGCTAACTAAGAAGAATATATAATTTGTTTTGGTTTTTGAGCTAAAATGAGTAAGTAGTGACCAAAGCTAGATGAAGCTAGCATGGAGTTTCTCTTCAACGTGATGGAGAAGAAAGAGAGCAGTAGAAAATCGGTGGTGAGAGAAGAGAATGAAGATGTGAGGAGAGAGGTAAGCAAGTGTGAGATATTTGTTTCTTTATAAAAGCAAATAGTAACCTTGTATTTTTTCCCTCTCTTTTCTAATATTATTTGGCTACTCATGGTGACTCACACCCTTAGAAAACCGGCCCCCTATTAATTAAGGCAAGTCATGGTCTTGCTTGACCAACTAATTAGACTTAATTAATTAAAGACTAAACTAGGCACTATTTGGTTACTATTCACAAACTAGTGCACATAATTGTGAAATTTTTTATTTCCCATTGATTTAGACTTCCAAATGTGATACTAATTAGTACACAAGTTAATTAAGAAGTAATCATTGGATTTAGCCACTTAAAACCCCTTTCTAAGACAATTTTTCATAAATGTGCTTTAAGACTCCTTAAAGCACATTTTGTGTTTTAACTTGTTTTCAAGCTTGGTTTTCTTTGGTAATTGATTTAAAATGACCATTAGGATATTACTAAGCTCTAAGAATGATATTTGGGTGCTAACCCAAGTTACTCCAAGCTTAGAGCACATTTTTACCTAAACTGCTCTTATGGTGTTTCCTTGTATTTTCTTTGGTTAAAATTGTTCCCCAAAGTTTCTAAGGCATTATTTAGCCTTCTTACATCTTAGTTTGACATCTAAACACTATATCTAGGTTTGGGGTATTTCAACAATGTACTCCTCTGATCGAATTTTAGGCCGAAACAGGTGTCTCCCATTTATTAATTAAGTCCTTAGGACGCCTCATCACCCATCTACCTAAAGTCTACTGATCTGGGATAGAAGAGCCAACACTGTAACATAGATGGAGAGAAAAGTTTGAGGGACAAAAAAAGAGAAATTGCTTGTTTAGAAAAGTAAAGAAAGTTCTTAATTCCAAATGCAAAGTGCTAGTCATTCTTGATCAAGAGTACATGGCAATGAAAGGTAATGCGGAATATGATATTACTTTTTGCCCCTTGTTTTCCATGAATTGTGGAAATTTAATTGGAGAGTAGTCCCTAAAGTGAAGTCTAAGTAAATTGGTTGTGCTATATGTCTTAGGCCTTTGAAAAGTATTTCTCAATTCACTATTTTTATGAAAACTTGTAGTGTGGATCATTATTTTTTGTGACTGTTTTCATTATTAGATCTCCTTATGCAATATGCATGGTTCTAAGCTGATAACTCCTCGTTGTAAGATTTCAGTGTGTTTGTGCTATAGTGTTTGCTTAAGGGCAAGCAAAGATCAAGTGTGTAGAAGTTGATAAGTCGGGAATTTGCCTAAGTTTATGAGGCTAATTCATGCTTAATTATCTACTTTTTGACTTAAATTTTCCCCTATTGTCCTATTTATGCTTTATTGTATATATGTCTCCTATGATTGGTTTGTTGATTTTTCAGGGTAAAACGCTCAATAAAATGCTTAAACAAAGTCTTTGGAACTTGATTAACCAATGAAAGTCAAACCGGAGCCAAATGATGATTGTTGAAGAAAAAATGAGCTAAATTACAAGTGGTCCGGGTCTTGGTCATGCATATATACCCGGACCAGCCCTTCACAGAACATTCTGACAAGTTTTTGAGGTTATCCAGGTATGCTTCTTGAAATAGAAACCCGAACCATCCCGAAGCGAGTCATTCAGCCAACTTTTAGAGGTGGTCCAGGTTTACGTGCTGATTATATACCCAGACCACAGTGGAAAAGATCCCTTGCCACGTCTTAGATATGGTCCAGGAATATACACTAGAATTAAACGCAGACCATTATCAGAATTGAACGGAATTATATCTTTCTGTGAGATATAAAAAGAATAAAAATCATATTTTGTCATCAAGAAATTAGACCGCCCCCGAGAGCATTATACACTAGATTAGGGATTTGACATTGTTATTAACTATTTTTGTTAGTTTTGACTTTTCTGAATGAGAGATTGAAGATTTTGACAATTTTTTGGGAGATTGAGCATAGCAGACTGGGGATCCGAGTCAAAGACTTCGACATGGAGTTTTCAATCAAAGTTTCCTTTCGTTCTTCCTTTTTAATATTGTTCTTTATAAACTTCTTCATTGTTATCATGTCTATGGCTGAGTAGTACTTATAAATTCCGGTTTGATATGTAATCCGAATTCAAGGTTCCCTTATCTTTATGAATTTACTAGTTTTAATCAGATTATTGTACTTGTTCTTTGTTCATATTTATTCTCTAATGATCATCTAGCCGATTATTGGAATTTATTAGTTTGTTTGCTTACAAGTGAGAACTACGGCATTCACTAGACTACATGAACAGTACCAGTAAGTTTACAAATGGTAATTCCTCTAAAATACTAACTGATTATCAAACTAGATAATTCTTAAAGCTGTTGGCAATTAGGAAATTCATAGCGAGGGTTAGGGTATGGTAATTGTTAATTAAATTTCACCGGAGACTGAACGTGGAAGAGTTTTGATCTAGGATTTTAATCTAGAATTTGGTAAACACAATGAGAAGAGAACTAAGGATTTAGGAGGAATAGTGAACCAGGATTTCTTCCATAATTACCAAGAAAACCAATATTTCTCTTTTTGTGATCATTGTTCTTGTTTTTTATTTAATTTTAGAGTTTAGAAAACCAACAATTAAACTCCCCCCCCAATTTCCTGTTATTTGTTTTCATCAGTTTAATAGTTAGATTTAGATACAGATTAAACTAGACACTACCTCATTGGTTCGATAATCTTAGGGAATACCTTAGGAAAACTTGCTACATAAGACTGGTACACTTGCCATATTAGGTTTTACCCCATCATCCATCTCCAACCAACTACTATTTAAACGATAAAAGAACCTCAACTTATTAAACAAAGTTGGCGCTCCTTCATTTATGATCAATTGAACTTTTCAAAAGGTATGGTAATGTTAAAATCCATACATAAAGTATAATTCAAATAAAAGAATCATTTACATCCATAATATTTTTGTTACCTACATTTAAGTAGTAAAATATAAAAAAAAACACAACCTTTAAAATTGATATTGTTTAGATAATCTATTTCGTTTTCAATGAAATCTTGTCTAACCAACCTATCTTGGTTTTAGATAACATTTATGATCTACCGGTCAATGAAATCTAATACATTCATTTACTAAAATCTAAAATCAACATCGACTCACGCTTAACAGCTATTAGGTCTATAAAAAACCTTTACTTATTGGTGTGTTCCTTCATTCATCTTTATTAGCTAGTCTTCATCCATCTATTCATCTTTTCATTATCATCTTATTCCCTCAAAATACTATCCTCATTCAACTTAATGGATCAAAACATATTATGGACCAATGTGGCTTAAAACATGGAATACAATCTTGAGTAGTGGGTTATAGGTAATGAAGAAGAAAACAAGATCGAAATTGAATTGGTTGAAGGCATTATCAATTCAGAAAATCAACAACCTAGGGCATTGACGTTAAGTCGAAGGGTAATCAACCGACGCCGAGAGGAGGGAGCAGCGCGACTCTTTAATGACTACTTTTCAGAGCAACCGACGTATACCTGAAATACCCAAGTTTATGAGAAAACCTTAATGTTTCAGAAGTCCCAGAAATGCTTGGAAACCATAATTCCTGAAAGTCTCGGAAGTCTCGGAAATCCTAGGAACCCTAAGAGCCCTAGTTCCTGAAAATCCCAGAAGTCTTGGAAACCCTATAATTGACCTTGGAAACCCTAGAAAATCCTTGGAAACTTAATAAAACCCTAGGAAACCGTAGTAACTCAAGATGGACAGCCTTGTAATTCCTTAGAAGAACCGGTAAATTCCTAGTAGCCGAAATTGCTCCCATAACTAGTTTTACTCCATCATAATCACTTTTCTCTCTAACAAACATCTTAAGAAGCTTGTTAAGCACGATTTGGAAACCTAGTTGAGGTAAGCACGAGGTGGCGACCTAGTAGGAAGCAAGCATGAGGTGGCAACCTAGTTAACATAAGCACGAGGTGTCGAGAAGCACGAGGTGTCATGAAATGATTGGTTAACATGCTGTCCAGTAGGATCCACACAAGCTAGCAAGCAAGTAGGAGGTTTCATGGGGTCATTGGTTAAGTTTTAAGTCAAAGTACAACAACATGTTCCTTATTTACACTTAAAACTTTAATTCCTTTTGTACCCTTAAGTGACGCCTTAAATGAGCTACAAATAGAAGTGTATTCACTTCCATTTACACTTACATATTATTAGGACATGTTACCAAACCAAGCCTTGTAAAAGTCGGCCAAGTCAAGCCAAACAAGGCCTTAGAAAAATCGGCGACCTTAATGTCATTTATTACATGTCATGATTATTTTCAGCCCATTATGACTCCCGTGGCCATGACCTCCTCTAGAAATTCTCAGCCCTTAGATGTGTTCACATTAATTATTCAAATCATGGGTTACAAAGGTAGATAGGTGGTGTAATGAGGTGTCATCTTATTTAGGTTTTCCTTAGTCTTAAGTTACCTTCCCTTTGCCTATAAAAGATGAACCACGACCTGGGCTTATACTACACATCAATATACTTATTCAACCCCCTTAAACACAAAGAAACTATAATTAAGAGGTAGAACAAGCCAGCAAACCAAGAACTCCAAAATAGAAGCCAAGGAGCCTAGGCAGTGCTGAAGCCGTGTAGAAGTGAGGAGTTTTGGAAGTGTTCCCATGCGAATTATTGAAAGATCTTGGATTCCCCTGTTATCTTGTTGAAGTAACTAATACTTGGTCAAAATTTATGGTAAGAATAAGCCAGGTAGTTCTTGTGTAGAACAATTCTTTCTATATGTGTCAATTCTGGTGACGGTTTTTGTTTGGGTAATTTTTGACAGCTTAGGTTGTGTATCTCTTCAAAATATTTTCATGGTTAGAAAGTAGACTTCTTTGTGGTGATGTTTATTTATGGTAGGACTGTATAAGGTCTGAGAATCTTGGTGAAAATTTCTTTTTTTTTGTCTTAGTTCTGGCAAATTTTGTGCTTTAACTTGGAGCTAATTGTGTGTATGATTTTTGTAAGTAACCCCTGTGGTTTTTGTGCTGGAAATGATTTTTACTTTTGACCCTTTAATTTTTCAGTTCGTGGGTAAGTCCAAAAGTTGAGTTTTGATGAGTTAAAGGCAAGATAAAAGCTAAAAACATGCTTTAAGGCCTTTCTGGTTTCTACAAAAATTATGAAGATGTTTTCAGTGGTATATTGCTTTTATTTCATGGATATTTACTCATAAGATGATTGTATTTACTTGGTAAAAAGATAGGTCAAATTTACACAGAGGTAAGACGTTAATTAAAGGCTTGATTTAAAGGTACTTTAAAGGTGTTTTAACTTGTTTATTGTTTACTTAATGGTGGTTATGCACTTTGATTCTTCTTGGTATGTTGTGTGGATTTTCTAATAAGGTTAAGGATGTGGTGGAACAACCTGAACACTTGGTAATGACTATGGTACTTGGTATTACAAGTTTATGAGCCATCGGAGGCCGAACACTGATTTTTCCCCACTACCAATGAATTGTGTGTAAGCCATCATGATCTAATCTATGGGCTGATGACTCATAGGGGGTGTGCACACTTAATGACATGGGGAAAGATAGAAGTGGAAGAGGTCGGACTCTATAAATCCGGTCATACAACCATTGAGTAAAGTGGAAGAGGTCGGACTCTATAAATCCAGGCATACAGCCATTGAGTAAAGTGGAAGAGGTTAGACTCTATAAATCTGGGCATACGGCCATTGGTTTTCTTGGATGTTGTACTTGTGGTGGAACTTTATATTTGTCATGGAACTTGCTGGATTTTGCTATGATTATTCTATGTTTACATCTGTGTTGCTATGGTATTGTACACTTGGAGTTTTACAAAGATAAAATGTATTTTGTAGGTAGTAAAGAAGGTTCTGATGTGATTCGTTAATCTTGTGATTATTACATGGTTTTATGTGAGTGTATATTTATGTACCTTTGTAATATTTGTTGTGGTTTCTGGTGATATATGTTGTTGTGGTTTTTTGTGATGTTACATGTGATTTCTCAAAGAGCATTATAAGCTAAATGTATTTTACATGTTGTGACAAGAATTACTCAGCTTTGCTGACATTTGTTTTCTGGCATGTGCCTTGTGGCCCCTTTGTGTGTTGTTTGAAATGGCCACATGTACAGGTTAAGATGATTGCATGAGAAAGTGGAGCTAAAGTGGACTAGAGACTGAAATTATAAGGCAATGTAGTATTTCAATAAATTCAGTTGTAATAGGTTTAAACTTCTTGTGTAAAATAGTGATGACTTTTGAAAGATTATGTTAGTCTATGGATGAATAAGTTGTTAAAGGTTATGGTGTGGTTTTTAAACACACACACACACACACATATATATAAGAGTTTCAAAGTTTCAACTTGGTTTGGTATAGTAGTGGTAATAAGCCTTAGCATCCACAGTGAGTGTGGGAGTGGTGGTAGCACCCTGACTAGCTTTTGTAAGTCTCCCGTTGTGTAAGATGAGAAATAGAAATAGGAAGAAAAAAGATAGAGCTGGAAAGTGGGGTGTTACAATACCAATCAACAATTCAATCGTCGATTTCAGATGCAGAAACACACTTTTCTTCACATTGTTGAAGCACTCCGCAACTAATCATACTTTCAACAAAGAAACGATGCAGTAAGACAAACACGACTATCAACTTTGCAAAAGTGTACGACAGCTATTCGTATTTGGCATATGGATCACCTGTTGACGCCATTGATGAATATGTGAGGTTAGATGAAACCACTTCCTTACAATTCTTTAAAAAATTTGTTGAAGGTATTGACCACATGTTTGGAGATGAGTACCCACGCAAGCAAAACAAGGATGATCTACAACGACTTCCTCTAGTTGGGAAATATTATGGATTTCCTAGCATGTTGGGAAGTATTGATTGTATGCATTGGTCGTTGGTAAATTGTTAAGCCGGATGGAAGGGGCGGTTTTCTTGAGGGGACCATGGCAAACCAACAATTATTGTAACACCCCTACCATTAATCCTACGCTTACCGTCTAATCGTCCTGTTAATCCTATCAGTTCACAGCGGAAGTACTACTATTACTACGGCGGGTGATACAACGCCGCTAACCGCCCATACGGCTAGCTAGGCTTACCTTACTTACAGTGACGGTCTGATGCCTAAGTATACCGAGCTACTAAAACATTGCTTACCATTACCGAAAATATAACATACTTACAATTCTTGGATCACCGAGTATTTAAAGTATATTCAATTACATTCCCTTTCTCCATCTACCAAAAATAGTGAGTTTCTACCGGCTACTCACCCATACCAATTCACCATCCTTTCTATCTCCAAAAAGGTGTACCCCATGGTTCACCGGCTAATCAAAAACTACAGCCGTGTACTATTCAGTACACCACTCACAATTCATTGTTTACAATCCAAAAAGAAGACAAAAGAAATAAAGCTACATCCCTTCACAGTCTTCATCCTTCCCTTGTACCTGCGTGTAGTAAAAACATCGCCCTAAGGGGCTCAGCAAAAGCTGCGTATAAACTCCGCATATACCGCGTGCTAGCTAGGGCACGCCGACTATTTGACGTCCACTAAACATGCGGTTCATTAATTTCATACATACATGCTTTACATACATCATACATGCATATACAATTCATTATACAATTCAAGGCATCCATACAATAATGCACACAATACTTACCTTCACAACGTTAGCCAAACTTACGCATCCGGGTTAATCGGAATGCTATTTACTCTTTTACTCATTTCACTTTACCTTCTCTTACTTGCACTTACTTACTTTCATTTACTTTACTTACTCATTCTTACTTACTCACTTATACTCAAGTTAAGTCGATATGACCTCCGGCCCGGGGACTACTCCGTCCCACCACCGGGATTTACTTGACTCATCAATCCGGGATGCTACCCACTTAAGGGATTTGGGATGCGGACCAGTTTAAGAGTCAGGAATCGGATCCAACCTCTTGTGTCTCCTCATCCTCACGCGTGGCCGAAACTATATCGGACTTCTACTCATTCCAATTTAATTACCAATTTAAGTTAGATTGGTTAGCTTGTTAGGAATTAGTTAGAAGTCCAATCATAAACATGTTCGGTCACAGTACATTACAACATTCGCACACACATTCATATTCATCCATACATTTCATGAATTATACAAACTAAGAATTAAAGAAACTATACATCAATATACAGCACTACATATTCACAAGTAAACATGATAACTCCGATTCGTGCATTTATCTTTTTGGTGATCAATTAGCACACAACACACAAATCAGAGTAACCAAGATAGCATACGGGGCATGAGGAATTCATACCATTCACCGTTGTACGTGTTCCCGAACGTTCCTCCGGTGTCACAAATCGAATCCTATGATATACATATAATCGAGTGATTAATCTATCTATCATTAACTTAACTCGATTACTCTTACGTTTTCTAATTCATACTTACTAAGTCTTTACATTCCTATACTTAAATTTTATTTACTTACTTCTAGTTACTTAACAATGGTTTACTTGCATATATATATGTACATATGTATAGGTGGGTATACATATATATATATATATATACTAGTTATAGGCTTACAGTTTTTTTTTGTAAGTTATGGGTCGTCCGACCCAGCGACCGACCCAAGCCCTGGGTCGGACCATTCCAGTAGGTTTTCGTCCTCTGAAATTCTTCCCGTCCGACCCAGCACTGTTTCGTCCGACCCATACACCTCTGGGCCGGACCATTCCAGAAAGTTTCGGTTCTGTTGTCCAAGCTGCGTCCGACCCACGTCCGACTCACCCTCTGGGTCGGACGGAGTCAGAAACTTCGACAACAGAATTTTTTTTTGCATGTCCGACCCACGTCCGACTCACGGCTCCTGGGTCGGACCATTCCATAATGTTTACATTTCATTGTTTAAGCCATGTCCGACCCACGGTCCGTTCCAGACTCTGGGTCGGACGGTAGCATAACATTGCTACAGACCTTATTTTTCTTTCCCAATTTCACCCATTGCTTCCCCAATCTTCCTACATACATCCTAACATGTTTTAGTACCATTTAAACACTCTAAATCATGCTAATTCATTTCTTAATTCATTACACAAATCCTATACTAACTTATACAAATAATTCTCCTAGTTTCAATTCAACTCTTACACAGTTTTCTTCCTTGATGCATTTGCTACAGATTTTTACTCTAACACTCCCCATCTTTAGTTCCCTCTTCTAATATCATTTCTAGCACCTCTAATGCATCACCACTACATTAACTATCTCTCCTAATATACCCTCTATCTTTCTCTATCAAAATCTGTTACAAACTACATTATTCATCTAGTTTCAAGTTCATTAAGTGTTCTAATCCCAGGTAAATTTTGCCATAGTCTCCCCTATATTTTTATACTCTCACCACATTGTTTCAATCACATTATCATTCATATCACCTTTTTCAATAGCATCATTAGTACACTAACACTCCAACACAATACTACACATTAAACACTACAAAATTCCTGCACTCAACATTAATTCCCATCCATGTTTCAACAAGTTTTAAATGTCTTTTAAAGGTTCAAAATACTTATATTCTCCTACACATTACACTACCAATACATTACCATTTCACAATGAAAGTTTTACTCTTTTAAAATCTGTTACACATACATATGTAAGGCTACACAAAAGAGCACAATTACCTTGTTTCCCTTCTAGTTTGGTTTTCCTTCTTCTTGCTTCTTCCTTCTCTCCCTCTTTCCTCTTCTCACCGGTTTTAGCAACACAACTCACTAACACTAACCATTCATATACATAGTTCAATACACCAACCTAACCTTAACCATTCTTTAAGCTTAATGCACATTTTAGGTTTAGGAATTTCATTACCTTGCAAGGGTGGAGGTAATGCTTGGAATAGCTCAAGAGTAAGATTTCCCCCTCTCCAAAAATGCCAAAATCGGCTAGCATTCAAAGAAGCAAGCAAGGGTTTAGTTTGCAAATTCGTTTTGCCCACAAGGGCTAGAAAAAGATAAGCTTTCAAGAAGATTTTTACCTCAATGTAACAAGGAGAAGAAGGTGGTTCTAGTGGTAGTCTTGAAGCTCCAAATGCTCCACACCCATGGAGATGAAAGTGCTCCTTTTCGAATTTTGGAAAGATAGGAATGCTCTACTTGGTGAGAGGAACACAATGGTGTAGTTTTTATAATTTTTGGAAGAGGTTCAAGGGAGTAACAAGAGGAGAGAAGGGAGTATTTTGTGGGGGTTTGCTAATTCTCATTTGTTGTCAGTTGGGAGAAGGAAAGAAATCAGAGAGGAGGGAGATGGGGTGCTGTTACGTGAGTGAGGAAATGAGAGTAGGAGAGAGAGCGTGAGAGTGTGAGAGTAAAGTAGTAATGTGAGTTACTTTATTATTTTGTTGTTTTGTAAATGAGTAAGTGAGTGTGTGAGAGAGTGTGAGAGGCCTTAAAAATCGGACCCCCACTGCACACACACAGGTTTCACATTTTTATTTTCAAAAGTGGACACCTAAGTTTGTGTTATTTATGTTTTCTACCCCACAACTTCCCGTTTTGACAGTTTTTACTAATTTCTCGTTTTATTGATTTTATTGGTTCTAAAGCTTCACTAATATTTATTAATGATTATTTAGTTGACCAAAATTGTTACGAGACTATTTGACCCGCTTAAAGTCACGTTTTCCCGGTTTCCTCGAAAAACGTGCTTTAAGGTTCGTTAGCGTTTTTAATCCGTTTTAAGGATCCGTTTTCTTCGGAATTTGTTCCCTTATGCTTATTTATGCATAATTAAGCTTCTAAATTATTCATTAGCCTAATTAATCACTATTTTTAATTACGGGGTATTTCAATTATTTTAGAAGTTGTCGCATCTTATGATCTGTGGATATGACACTCATTCTTTGGAGTACCTGGGACCTGTAATGATATTAATGTTCTAGATTGATCTCCATTATTCAATGATGTTGAATATGGGAGAGCCCCTGAAGTTAACTTTACGGTGAACGGCAATGAAATAACCGTGGATATTATCTTGCTGATAAAATATATCTTTCCTGGGCGAATTTTGTTCAAACTATTCGTCTTCAGCAAAATGCCAAAGATAAGCTTTTTGCGCAACACCAAAAGGGAGCTAGAAAGGATGTTGAGCGTGTATTTGGTGTTCTTTAAAAAATGTTTGCTATCATTCAATCTGAAGCGTGTATTTGGGATAAGAAGATTCTTGGAAAAATCATGAAAGCTTGTATCATATTGCATAATATGATTGTCGAAGACATATGACATACATACAACCGTCAAGTTGGTGTGCTGGATTTTAAAGATGAGAGTAGTTTCAACATAACCGACCACATGAGAAATAATTCTATAGTTGCACAAATGTTTGCTAATCGTAGAATAATATACAATAAAGAGACCTATACACAATTGCAGAAAGATTTAACTAATATATTTGGGAAAGATTTGGACCTAACCGATATATGTAAAATTTAGTTTTATTTTAGATTAATGATTGTTGTTTCTTTTTTTTTGTTGATAATGAGTTATTTGTTATCGCTTATCTATACGTGCTCCATTTCCTTCTTTGTTAATTGTATAGCTTTCTTTTATTCAATTATTTTTCTTTCAGCATTGCTTGTATTTAAAAAGTAAAACATGAAGACAATACCATCATTGCAGAACAGAAAATGAGAGAGGTTGGAACTGATGTATTTTAAACAATTGAGAAAGAAATTAATAACTCAAATATCCTTTGGGCTGCAAACAAAACCCGGTCGTAGTAGTATAGAAAACAGAAGCGGCCGGGGTCAAACCGTGGGACTTATAGCGAAATAATATAGAACCTAAGCTTGTCACAAAAAGGGGGGATAATTGACTCGTTTTTGTAAAGTAAAACAACAGATTAAATTAACTGAGTAGAAGATAATATTAAACGGGACTCCGGTTCAGGTTTATATAATCTGACTAATTATGCTAACTCTACCGGTTAATTATAATAGTTTGGCAAAATTCCTATTATTATCGTTAAATACTAAATCCTAGACTTGAAAGATTCGTTTACCAGAAATGCTCAATCTGCTCTAGATTTGAGCAAAACATGTAAACAGATTAAGTGCGAGGAATTATATTTTACATCTGAAATTACTAACTTATTTAATCAAAATAAGTTTTCCACAGATTTATCGATTAATTAACCTGTCTATTTATCACTGCTCTGATCAAAATAGACTTTGTAAAGCATTTTAATAAATTCATGAGATTTATTAAAAAGGCGAGAGATAAGCTTTAATCGTAACAAACTTTATTTAATTAAACCGGTAAAAATATAGATTACATAATTATACAAACTATAATTACACCTTCACCCGGAGTAAATCCTCTTAGCCCAACATAATTAAAAAGATAGAATAAGAAGTAAAAGAAATCATTTGGGAAAGACAATTAATTCAGCTACTTTGAAACTGCTAATATTTGGACAGAGGTTGGACAGAACAACGGTATGGAAAATGGAATGTTTTTATGGGATGAGATGAATTTAGGATTTATGTAGAGATTATGAAGATGAGATGTATGATTTTTGGAGAGAAATGGAGATTTTATGGAGGAAAATTGGCATTAGTTTGGGGGTGGAATGAGATATGTTTTAATGGGGGGTTATAGGTTTATTTATAGTGAAAATGGGGTAGAAATGAAATACCCCAAACCTAAGTATGCTAAGTAAACATCAAATTATGATGTAGTAAGGCTAGAATATGCCTTAGAAAGACTGGTATACAATTTAAACCAAGGAAAACGCAAGAAAGTGCCTTAAGGGCAATTTGGGCAAAAACGTGCTCTAAGCTTGGAGTGACTTTGATTAGCACCCAAATACCATTATAAGACTTTAGTAATATTCTAATGGACATTTTAAATCAATTAGCAAAGAAAACCAAGCTCAAAAACAAGCTTAAACACAAAATGTGCTATAAGACTCCTTAAAGCACCTTTTTGAGAAATTGTCTTAGAATTGAGTTTTGAGTGGCTAAATGTCCATCATTACTCTTTAATCAACATGTGTACTAATTAGTATCACATTAGGAAGCCTAAATCAATGGGAAATCAAAAATTTCAGAAATATGTGCACTAATTTGTGAATAGTGCCAAATAGTGACTAGTTTAGTCTTTAATCAACTTAGTTTAGTTAATTGGTCAATAAAGGCCAAACATGCCCTTATTTAACAAGGGGGCCGATTTTTGAGAGTGGTGAGTCACCACATGAGTCATTCAATTAAAGAAAAGAAGAGGGAAATAAGTAAAGTTACTATTTGCTTTATAAACAAAATATCTCTTAAAGCTACCTTTTCTTCTCCCCTCTCTTCATTTCTCTTCTTCCACGGTTTTCTTCATCCTCTCAAACCGAGAGAACAAGCTCCATTGTTGCCTCACCTTGCCTTGTCTACAACTCACTCATTTTAGCTCCAAATCAAAAACTAAACACATATTATTCTTAGTTAGATCAAGCTCTAGCTTTCTATCTTTTCAAATATTTCAAAGCTCAAGTTTGGTGCCATGAGAAAACTCCATTGATGGAGGAAAATCAAGTTTGAAGAGCTCATTAGCTTCTCCATTCTCTTAAGGTAAAGAAAATGTAAGAAAAACCAAGTTTCCATCACTTCCTTACATGGCCGAAAATTACTACTCATGGGGCCTAGTTTTTATGCCTTGTTCTAGCTTGATTTATTCACCAAGGACTAGTGGAGGTCCTATTTCATTCAATGCCAAGGTCTATGTTGAGACTTCAAAGGTAATCATCCACTTTTATGCCTTAGAACACATTTCTAACCTAGGTTTTCATTCCTTGAGGTTAGTGTATTGTTTAGTACTCATATGAAGTACTTGAATATTGATTAGAACATTGGCAAGGGGAATTTAAGTGGTGGCCGATATTCATTCAAGAAGAAGGTCTAAGGAGGAAGATAAGATAAGCTTGAGAAAACAAGGTAAATTACTTACCTAATGGTGGTTAAGGGTTAAGGAATGAGTTTTAGATGAGTACCAATGTAGCCTAGGGCTTACATTAGGTAATGGGTATATAACCTAGGAAAAATAACTTAAATAAGCTTGTGAACTTGTGACTAAGGAGCCAATGGGAATGAGTTAGTAATATAAGTTTGAGATGGTTTTAAGAGAGCATTATAACTATTATGAGATTGATGGGTGTATTTGCAGGTTGAAAGCTTTTATATGTGGGAAATTCAGTGCTTAAGTTTAAGTCATTTAAGGGCCTAAGAGCCATGTCATTTAAGAGCCTTGGTGCTATGCAATTTAAGATTATTGCAATGTAATGAGTTGTTGTGAATGAGTTGGTTTGGTGATGAGATGTGATGAGAAAGAACTTGATGTGTGTGAGATGGTTAAATGAGGAAAACAATGTGTGTGGGCATGATAAGATACTAGAGAAGCTATGGCGAAATTTGAGTAGAAAATAAGTGTTTAGGTGATGGTGGTGAACTAATATGACCTAGGATTTACTAGGAGTCATAAAAAGGAATTTGAGTGGAAATGAGTTAACTAAGGAGTTCTTGAGGTTTAGAATGACCTAGAGATGTCTAGGAGGAATTAGAGAATTGGTGAGTGTATTAAACACACCAAAACCAAGATATGAGGAATGTAAGACTTGTGCATAAGTTTGAAGGAGAAGGTGTATAATGCTTAAGGTGATTTAGGTATGAACTAAGAGTATAACAATGAGAGTTTTAGGAAGTTTGTGTAAGAGGTGGTGATGCTAGTGGTGGACTAGTAAGGTTTAGTTAAATGGTAATGTAGGGACTTGGGAGATGAAAGTGAAAATCGTAGGAGAATGTTGTAAGTCGTCAAGGAAAATAACTGGAAATGTATAAAGGTTTATGATCATGAGAATGGTGAGTAAGTTGCATAAAAGAAGTGGAAAAGTCTAAGGAGGGTGTTGCATGGGTAAGGTAAGTGAAGAACAAGGTTAAGGTGATAAGTGGTGAAAAGAAATGTATGGGTAGGCTGAAGAGTTTAAGAGTGGTGAGTAACCAAAGGAAAGGAGAAGAATTTGTGCATGGATATGCAAGGTGACTTGAGGAAGTCTTGGTAAATGAATTGAAGATGGAAGATGATGTTTATGAAGTGCTCAAACTGTTAAGGAGGGAACACTTGGGTTGGTTGAAGTTTTGGTAAGGTTACAAGTTGGAAATGTAAGGAATCATATGACAAGTGTTAGGAGTGTTTGTAAGAATTTAGTAAATGTTTGAGAAGATCTTTGGAAGTTGTTTTGGAGAGTTTGGTGGAAGTTCTAAGGTGAGTTTAAGTGCCTAAATGGTATTAGGACACATGGGGGAACTTGTGGAGAAGTTTGGAGTCAAATGGGAATTTAGAAACAAGGTTCTGTAGCCGACCGACCTTGGGACCGGACCTGCAAGGTCGGTCGAGCTCAGTTTACACTACCGGAAGGGGGTTTCTGGAACCGACCGAACTTGGGGACCGGACTTACAAGTCCGGTCGGGCTTGTATTTTGTGTACGAATTGAGTCTCTGGAATTGACCGAACATGGGACCGAACTTGGCAAGTTCGGTCGGGCTTAAAAATCCCACGGGGAAACTCTCGGGAATGGACCGACCTTGGGACCGGACTTGCAAGGTCGGTCGGGGTGAAATTTTCAAACGGTAATGAGTTCTGGAATGGACCGACCTTGGGTAAGGTCGGTCGGTAAGGTCGGTCGACCCTAAAAAAAATAAAATAAATAAATAAATTAAAAAAACCTAAGGAAGTTTAGTGGTATTAATGGTACCCCTTTAAGAGGGCATTGATGATTAGAGGTGTAAAGACCTAAGAGATTAAGATAAGTATAAACTCAAAAGTTAAGGGTTAAGTAAGTTAAGTAAGTTAAGTAAGATAAGTAAGTTGAATTGAGTTAAGTGATTAACAACCTAAAACTGAATGAATGTTTTAGGACTTGGGAATTTGGACTCCGGAAGAGAGTAAGCAACCGAACGACCAACGGTGAACGGTACAGTTCTTCTTGTGACCTGCTTGCTAACGAGGTGTCCCTCGGCTTGTGTGCTATTTGTTTTTGTGTGCTCACTAAACAAGATAAAGCATGCAACCGGAATATTATATTTATTGTATTGTTGTGTGATGTTTGAAAACTAACACAATACCGTGAGAACTTACTAACCAACGTTTAGTAAGGAAATGAGTGAGACTAAGGAACGCTCCCTAATATGGGACATATAAACCGAAAGAGGTTAACCAACAAACATGGTCTTGAGACTACTACTAACTGGAACTTGAGTGAGGAAACCCGGGACCGATCTCCGGTCATGCATGCTAAGGAAAGGGGGTCGGTATCTATAGCAGATTCGACTTCCGATTAAGGACTAGTCCTCGGACTAGTAGCCTTGGGTCGGTTGGCCGGCTCGGCTACATTGGACATCCAGTCCAAGGTAGGTGGCTTTAAGATGGCGTGGGGGGATCAAGCCTACATCCCCAACAATTTAAGAATGTTGTTTATTGCCGGTAAGTGTCCTGCTGCTGGCTAGGGTTAACCAAGCCCTACAAAAGTAAACAACGAACTAAGGGCTAACCTGTTCCCAATGAGAGAACGGTTGGCATACATAAGGTAAGGTTAAGATAAGTTGCAACCATTCCTCTTTAAAGGATGGTTTGTATTATTAAGACTAAGATAAGCTACATCCACTCCTTATTAAAGGGTGGTTGTTTCTAAGATTAAGATAAGATTAAGATTGAGGTGAGATAAGGATGGACTAAGATTAAGAGGAAACATAACTTAAGGAGTTAAATGATTAACTCTCTAATTAAGGGAACGCATTTAAGTCGTTCATTGTGTGTGAACTTTGATTGTTCATTGTTGGTTTGTTGTTTACTGCACTTACTATTATGTTGTACATCTAATCAACCTCCATGCTATCGACAATTAGTCGTCGTAGCCACGTTAGCTTGGGGGCCATGAGAGGATCGTACCAGCATTCGTGCTGACCCCCTTTGGGGGCTGTTTTTACTACACAGGTGTACATCAGGTGGCGGCCGTCGCGAGAGTAAGAAGAGGATACAAGTGTTAAGGATTAAGTGTGGCCTACGAGTTGTGCATGTACACTCGTATGGCAATTGAGTTAGTAAGATGTATAGGATGTGAGAGGATTGTAAGAAGAATATGTATTTGGTTAAGGTTGTTATGTACTAATGTTCGGTATATTCTGTAGTCAGACCGTGGCAAGGTCCTGGAGTGTAAAGAATTCCGCTGTGACATGTATATATATATGCTGTTAAGTTGCGAGACCACATTTGGATTGAGTTGGGGTGTTACAAAAAGTGGTATCAGAGCGTAGTTACGCTCTGAAGACAAGAATTACCGAACTTAGGGGAATACTGAGGTTGAGTTTGAGTTATGGGTTAAGGGTTGAGAGACAGAGTGAGAGGTGCGTTAGTCAGGACTTCCCGGTGTTTACCGGACATCCATAGTACCTAGACCCGCCCTCCACATCCCTAACCCTAAATATGTGGGACAAACGCCAGAGAAAGAAAGCCTTCTCTTACTCGGGGAAACCCGATCTGGCAGTTAGCTAACAGTAAGCAATACGAGAAACATCTTGTTGCACAACAGTTACGGAGAACTTGGAGGTTTTTAATGGAGCGCAACAGAGAAACAGGCGCTACCTATGGAATTCTATCAATAAGGGAACGGTAGTTACCGGCAACATGGGTCGACATGCTACGCAGTCGAATTAACCCGCGATACCAATGATAAGGAAAGCACTACGGGTGCAATAGAAAGGAAAAGGGAAGCGACATGAGTACCGGACAGTGGTCCGAAGGAGCATAACAGCAGGATAATACCAAGCATGAGGATTGAGATTACTGGAAAGTCCAGTTAGAAACGGGAACTCCAAACCCCATACTATGAGGAAGGTTATAAGACCTGGCCGACATAATGCGGACGACGGTAGAAACTCATACAATTGTATACCGGAATAGGACTACGATGTAGTGCCTAAAAGAGAATCATTACTTAGTAACCACAACAAAATGTGTGGAGACAAGAGTGAGGATTAAGACATAAGAAAATATTAAGGGGTTCCCTCAGAAAGAGGAACGCCCTGATAAATGACAGTACTGTCAAACAACAAGGAAAACTGCCGGATGGTCAGTCATCCAAGATAAGAGATTATCGAAGGAGTCCCGAGGACTACCAATTACATGGAAATTAGAAGGAAGTATCACTACCAAGGTACCTTGTACCAATAACCCATCCTGCATGGCGCACTTGCCATAGCAAGTGCCACCACGGTTAAGCTACACGGAAAGCCATCATGGCAGGATAGGAGAACACTACAGTTGTAACACATATTAACACCGGATTGCAAGTCCATAAGAACCAGAGGATAAGACCTTGGAAAGGCCCGACGGCCTGACCATGAAGAGATGAGGTGACACACCAGTCAGCCAGGAGCGGAACTTGGACATAATATTAGACCATATGGATGTTAGCAACAGTACAACGTACTACGACAATAACAACCAACAGTGCGGTAAGAACACCAAACCCGGATCTCAAAGAGGAACCTAAGAGATCGCTCAATAATTCGAGCAAAAACACTACGTAAGTGATAACGTACAAGGAATGCGATGAAGACCGTCGACATAAAAACATTCAACGAGAATGGGATAAGACTCCCGGATTAATCACTAAGAATACCAGTAATAAGCATTCTTCAATGAAGATGTTGGAAAACCCAAAAAACAAGGATAAAGAAAATAAACGTAAGCTATAACCTGCTGAGGATTAAGGACGTACAACCCTGGGAAGGGAAAGCTCAGAGGACTACCCCCACAGAGCGGGCATAGTCGAGCCGAACAAACTGATGAATGACAGTTAACACTGTTTGCCTAACTCATTAACACCCAAGTGTGAACAATCATCAACGGGTGGCGTAGTCAACGGGAGTTGAACGAAGCGTTGAGATGGAAGCATAAGATGACAGGATGATGTCCAACTTGGACACCGTAAGGCAAACGCCTAATACGAACCTACCCTAATTGCTAAAAGACATAAGTCTAATAGCGACAGTATTGTCAAAGACATTAAGTAACCTCAGAACGCCTGAATAAACTTCCATAGTCGGGAAGCAGGACACAACAACTTGCCATAAACCCAATACTACATTTATTATGTAATCTAGCGGTTGATAGTGTTCAAGGAAACAAAAACCTCTAAGAATGACCTACAGGTGAGTGAGAGTACAAGTAATGAACTGAAGCACTAAGCACTAAGAGCCTACGAGCCAAGATGTTTACCACATCAGAACTCGAGGCGCAGTAAGTGTAAAAGAGCTGATTCAAGCCATCAATAAACTACAATGTGTAGATGTGAACGAATACAAACCTATACTTAGATTGGGAAAAATATTACCAGAAAAGTACCAATAGAGATATTGAGATAATAATACTAGACAGAGGGCGGAGAACGAACCATGCCTTTATGGGTGGGGATACCTCCCCTTGTTTGTGAGACCAAGAGTGGGAATAAACCCCTCAAAAGGGCTTTCACTTGTTAGAATATAATATGGTTTTATTAGAGAATGGAAACCGTAACTTGAGACTACCTTAGAACATACCGAATACACTTGAGTAATAAAGGCTGCAGAGACAGACCTTAGATCCAACACCCAGGATTTAAGAATTATAATCGTCAGAGATAAACGTTGTGAATGCACAACATGGCACGTCAAATGATCAATGCTCAGAAGAGCTTGTGAATCAGCGGACGACTTCCTTAGTAACCATTTAAATTACATGGTGGATGCATCACTAAGGATGAAAAGCGAGAGAAATTAGCCTACTTACAAACCTGAGATTGGAGCAGAACACCTTCGTATTAAGAGTCAACTATTTTACAGCACGGTATGACAACCGCCATACACCGGAATGAGAGAACTCCCAGTGTGTTTTACACCAAAAGGGATTGAGTATAAGGTAAGACATTAGAATAAGTGAGTAAGAGGTTGCACCATCAATGGGCAACATGGTAAGGGCCAACTACCACGTAGTAGTGGTCGTGAGTGCAATAGTTAGATAAGGGGGATTAATTCGTGGTGCGCGGTAAAGCGACCATTAGGTATGAGCCGTCAATATTGACACAGAGGCAATGAGATTTATGAGTTAAGACCAATATAAGTAAGGAAATAAGATGGTAGAAGAACTGTGCATTGATGCCAGTAGTCTAGACCTGGTTAGGTAAGATTTCACAGGAAGCACACACCCATTCCTTAAGGACCTGGAAGTGCATTCCTAGTTAAACAAATATGAGGAAGAAAATAAGAGGCTCTACGGAAAGAGACCTCAGATATTAAGAGACCGAATCAATACGGAATACAGAAAGGAGCCAGAGCATACCATACCCAAGAACACAATAATGGATTTCCTTGATTACTTCAAGAAGAACAATAAATGTTATTATGGAACGATGAAAGAGGAGATCGACAACATAATACTTCATAATTAGCAATAGCTAAACGCGTGACGAACACTATGAGTTTACTAAAACGAGACGTGGGATGACTCACCCCACAGGGCTTGCAGGCCTAACATGCTCATTATGAGTTAGTTGGGTAAGGTAATGTACCAGTAAGGTACCCCATGCATGTAGACGAGTGGTGTAAGGAACACGGGAGGTAGTCGACTCCGTACCACGGACAACGACACAAGATCAGACAAAGCAGCCATTACCACAAACAGTCGAAGAAAGAATTCAGTTGAACCAGCAACACAAGGGAATCAGAGAACAAATAATTAAGAACTATGAAGTGCGAGAAGCACGATTGTTAAGTATAGACATGGGACATGTCTTAAGATGAATAAGATTAAACTGTAAAGTGCAATAAGCACTAAACAGTAGTTTCAGATTAGGAATCATCCTCAGACCAAAGGTCAGTTGGAGAGAACGATTTAGACATTCGAGAAAACACTAAGATATGAACATTAGATCTCCAGGGAGACTGGATAGACGAGCTACAACTCATCAAGGCCGTGTATATATAAAGATAACACGTGTCCATTGAGAGACCAATATTCCTAAACTGTAAGGACGCAGAAGGATATACAATACTATAAAAAGATAAGTGAGGCAGTTAAGCCTAAGAACATCAGAGTGGTGCAGCGGAAGCTAGTAGATCACTACCTTGAGATTAGACCAAACTAAGTTAAGGAAACGGTATAAGTACCGTTAAGAATCCTCGATACAGAGACTAAGTTATTTTCTGATCGAATTATAAGTAAGATAGATGACATGAAGCTAGAATGCTTGGTAAGAATTAGACATCTTGAACTTATGTTCAAGAATGATATAAGGTTGATTACGTGGGCGTAATCCATTTTAAGGGGGGTAGAGCGAAAACCGCTTAGCGTATGTTTGTGTACTGAGTACATAAACTACGGTGTGCATAGCACAAAATATTTGAGAATATGTTTTACATAAACATTTTGAGATAAATCATGGTTATTGCACAAAAGATGTGAATACCATACATATTAAGTACCTATCTTGTTAACTCCGGTGTGAGTACAAGTTAAGAGAATTAAAGATGAGGAATAAGGAGATTTAAGAAATAAGGAATATATATGAGGTACGAGTCGATATGAGACTATGTGTGAGATAAGAATAAGATAACACTATGAGATATTATTTGATATGAGTATGAGGAAGGAAATAGTAATGCTATGTGGTATGAGACGGTGGAAGTTGGTATGAGACTGATATAGAACTTAGTAGGAATTTAAGTCTTGAGGTAATTACTAAGAGATGAATCGGGAATGTTTGATGGACTGAATCCACACTTTGGAGATGTATTGATTATGATTAGAAGAACTAAAAAGATATAAAATTGGACATGAGTGAATTATGTGGATGTTTGAAAATGATGTGGGAGGTGGAACTTGATTTTCTAGGGATCAAGGGAAACCGAACACAAATTGGAGTGGAAGGATAGTTCGACACTGATACTGATCACACCAGGGTTGGATGATACCTGAAACTCCCTACCAGTGGTCACAATTAAATCACACTATGGATAGAAAACGAAATTGGAGTTGACTGTATTTTTAATTTGAGGAATTATTCCTCACATGACCTCGTAAAAAGGATTACCTTTTTACTGAGTCTCGCCCATGAAGTCGAGGGCGCACGAGCCTTTGTCTTCGGACCGGTGACATGGGGAGAGTAGTGTGTTTTGTATTCTGGCCCATGGTGACGAGGACGAATGAGCCATTGTCTACGGACCGGTGACAGGGAGAATACGTTGGAAATTATGTGAATGTTTTTAATCATCGGAAGAAACAAGAAGAATTTTGAGTGTTATACATGCTTAAGCATGTTGTGTGATATTTGAGTATAAGAATATGGCGGATCTAATGATCCAATGAGTTTAAGTATATAGAAGTATGATCTATATGATCTGAGGAATGAGGTAAGATAGTATCCTAATAAGATAAGGTGCGTGGGAACTTTGGGGACAAAGTCCTTTTAAGGGGGGTAGATTGAAATACCCCAAACCTAAGTATGCTAAGTAAACATAAATTATGATGTAGTAAGGCTAGAATATGCCTTAGAAAGACTGGTAGACAATTTAAACCAAGGAAAACGCAAGAAAGTGCCTTAAGGGCAATTTGGGCAAAAACGTGCTCTAAGCTTGGAGTGACTTTGATTAGCACCCAAATACCATTATAAGACTTTAGTAATATGCTAATGGACATTTTAAATCAATTAGCAAAGAAAACCAAGCTCAAAAACAAGCTTAAACACAAAATGTGCTTTAAGACTCCTTAAAGCACCTTTTGAGAAATTGTCTTAGAATTGAGTTTTGAGTGGCTAAATGTCCATCATTAAATCAGCATGTGTACTAATTAGTATCACATTAGGAAGCCTAAATCAATGGGAAATCAAAATTTTCAGAAATATGTGCACTAATTTGTGAATAGTGCCAAATAGTGACTAGTTTAGTCTTTAATCAACTTAGTTTAGTTAATTGGTCAATAAAGGCCAAAACATGCCCTTATTAACAAGGGGGCAGATTTTTGAGAGTGGTGAGTCACCACATGAGTCATTCAATTAAAGAAAAGAAGAGGGAAATAAGTAAAGTTACTATTTGCTTTATAAGAACAAAATATCTCTTAAAAGCTACCTTTTCTTCTCCCCTATCTTCATTTCTCTTCTTCCACAGTTTTCTTCATACTCTTCATCCTCTCAAACCGAGAGAACAAGCTCCATTGTTGCCTCACCTTGCCTTGTCTACAACTCACTCATTTTAGCTCCAAATCAAAAACTAAACACATATTATTCTTAGTTAGCTCAAGCTCTAGCTTTCTATCTTTTCAAATATTTCAAAGCTCAAGTTTGGTGCCATGATAAAACTCCATTGATGGAGGAAAATCAAGTTTGAAGAGCTCATTAGCTTCTCCATTCTCTTAAGGTAAAGAAAATGTAAGAAAAACCAAGTTTCCATCACTTCCTTACATGGCCGAAAATTACTACTCATGGGGGCTTGTTTTTATGCCTTTTTCTAGCTTGATTTATTCACCAAGGACTAGTGGAGGTCCTATTTCATTCAATGCCAAGGTCTATGTTGAGACTTCAAAGGTAATCATCCACTTTTATGCCTTAGAACACATTTCTAACCTAGGTTTTCATTCCTTGAGGTTAGTGTATTGTTTAGTACTCATATGAAGTACTTGAATATTGATTAGAACATTGGCAAGGGGAATTTAAGTGGTGGCCGATATTCATTCAAGAAGAAGGTCTAAGGAGGAAGATAAGATAAGCTTGAGAAAACAAGGTAAATTACTTACCTAATGGTGGTTAAGGGTTAAGGAATGAGTTTTAGATGAGTACCAATGTAGCCTAGGGCTTACATTAGGTAATGGGTTATATAACCTAGGAAAAAGAACTTAAATAAGCTTGTGAACTTGTGACTAAGGAGCCAATGGGAATGAGTTAGTAATATAAGTTTGAGATGGTTTTAAGAGAGCATTATAACTATTATGAGATTGATGGGTGTATTTGCAGGTTGAAAGCTTTTATATGTGGGAAATTCAGTGCTTAAGTTTAAGTCATTTAAGGGCCTAAGAGCCATGTCATTTAAGAGCCTTGGTGCTATGCAATTTAAGATTATTGCAATGTAATGAGTTGTTGTGAATGAGTTGGTTTGGTGATGAGATGTGATGAGAAAGAACTTGATGTGTGTGAGATGGTTGAATGAGGAAAACAATGTGTGTGGGCATGATAAGATACTAGAGAAGCTATGGCGAAATTTGAGTAGAAAATAAGTGTTTAGGTGATGGTGGTGAACTAATATGACCTAGGATTTACTAGGAGTCATAAAAAGGAATTTGAGTGGAAATGAGTTAACTAAGGAGTTCTTGAGGTTTAGAATGACCTAGAGATGTCTAGGAGGAATTAGAGAATTGGTGAGTGTATTAAACACACCAAAACCAAGATATGAGGAATGTAAGACTTGTGCATAAGTTTGAAGGAGAAGGTGTATAATGCTTAAGGTGATTTAGGTATGAACTAAGAGTATAACAATGAGAGTTTCAGGAAGTTTGTGTAAGAGGTGGTGATGCTAGTGGTGGACTAGTAAGGTTTAGTTAAATGGTAATGTAGGGACTTGGGAGATGAAAGTGAAAATCGTAGGAGAATGTTGTAAGTCGTCAAGGAAAATAACTGGAAATGTATAAAGGTTTATGATCATGAGAATGGTGCGTAAGTTGCATAAAAGAAGTGGAAAAGTCTAAGGAGGGTGTTGCATGGGTAAGGTAAGTGAAGAACAAGGTCAAGGTCATAAGTGGTGAAAAGAAATGTATGGGTAAGCTGAAGAGTTTAAGAGTGGTGAGTAACCAAAGGAAAGGAGAGGAATTTGTGCATGGATATGCAAGGTGACTTGAGGAAGTCTTGGTAAATGAATTGAAGATGGAAGATGATGTTTATGAAGTGCTCAAAATGTTAAGGAGGGAACACTTGGGTTGGTTGAAGTTTTGGTAAGGTTACAAGTTGGAAATGTAAGGAATCATATGACAAGTGTTAGGAGTGTTTGTAAGAATTTAGTAAATGTTTGAGAAGATCTTTGGAAGTTGTTTTGGAGAGTTTGGTGGAAGTTCTAAGGTGAGTTTAAGTGCCTAAATGGTATTAGGACACATGGGGGAACTTGTGGAGAAGTTTGGAGTCAAATGGGAATTTAGAAACAAGGTTCTGGAGCCGACCGACCTTGGGACCGGACCTGCAAGGTCGGTCAAGCTCAGTTTACACTACCGGAAGGGGGTTTCTGGAACCGACCGAACTTGGGGACCGGACTTACAAGTTCGGCCGGGCTTGTATTTTGTGTACGAATTGAGTCTCTGGAATCGACCGGACATGGGACCGAACATGGCAAGTTCGGTCGGGCTTAAAAATCCCACGGGGAAACTCTCGGGAATGGACCGACCTTGGGACCGGACTTGCAAGGTCGGTTGGGGTGAAATTTTCAAACGGTAATGAGTTCTGGAATGGACCGACCTTGGGTAAGGTCGGTCGGTAAGGTCGGTCGACCCTAAAAAAAAAAATAAATAAATAAATAAAAAACCCTAAGGAAGTTTAGTGGTATTAATGGTACCCCTTTAAGAGGGCATTGATGATTAGAGGTGTAAAGACCTAAGAGATTAAGATAAGTATAAACTCAAAAGTTTAAGGGTTAAGTAAGTTAAGTAAGTTAAGTAAGATAAGTAAGTTGAATTGAGTTAATTGATTAACAACCTAAAACTGAATGAATGTTTTAGGACTTGGGAATTGGACTCCGGAAGAGAGTAAGCAACCGAACGACCAACGGTGAACGGTACAGTTCTTCTTGTGACCTGCTTGCTAACGAGGTGTCCCTCGGCTTGTGTGCTATTTGTTTTTGTGTGCTCACTAAACAAGATAAAGCATGCAACCGGTATATTATATTTATTGTATTGTTGTGTGATGTTTGAAAACTAACACAACATACCGTGAGAACTTACTAACCAACGTTTAGTAAGGAAATGAGTGAGACTAAGGAACGCTCCCTAATATGGGACGATATAAACCGAAAGAGGTTAACCAACAAACATGGTCTTGAGACTACTACTAACTGGAACTTGAGTGAGGAAACCCGGGACCGATCTCCGGTCATGCATGCTAAGGAAAGGGGGTTGGTATCTATAGCAGATTCGACTTCCGATTAAGGACTAGTCCTCGGACTAGTAGCCTTGGGTCGGTTGGCCGGCTCGGCTACATTGGACATCCAGTCCAAGGTAGGTGGCTTTAAGATGGCGTGGGGGGATCAAGCCTACATCCCCAACAATTTAAGAATGTTGTTTATTGCTGGTAAGTGTCCTGCTGCTGGCTAGGGTTAACCAAGCCCTACAAAGTAAACAACGAACTAAGGGCTAACCTGTTCCCAATGAGAGAACGGTTGGCATACATAAGGTAAGGTTAAGATAAGTTGCAACCATTCCTCTTTAAAGGATGGTTTGTATTATTAAGACTAAGATAAGCTACATCCACTCCTTATTAAAGGGTGGTTGTTTCTAAGATTAAGATAAGATTAAGATTGAGGTGAGATAAGGATGGACTAAGATTAAGAGGAAACATAACTTAAGGAGTTAAATGATTAACTCTCTAATTAAGGGAACGCATTTAAGTCGTTCATTGTGTGTGAACTTTGATTGTTCATTGTTGGTTTGTTGTTTACTGCACTTACTATTATATTGTGCATCTAATCAACCTCCATGCTATCGACAATTAGTCGTCGTAGCCACGTTAGCTTGGGGGCCATGAGAGGATCGTACCAGCATTCGTGCTGACCCCTTTGGGGGCTGTTTTTACTACACAGGTGTACATCAGGTGGCGGCCGTCGCGAGAGTAAGAAGAGGATACAAGTGTTAAGGATTAAGTGTGGCCTACGAGTTGTGCATGTACACTCGTATGGCAATTGAGTTAGTAAGATGTATAGGATGTGAGAGGATTGTAAGAAGAATATGTATTTGGTTAAGGTTGTTATGTACTAATGTTCGGTATATTCTGTAGTCAGACCGTGGCAAGGTCCTGGAGTGTAAAGAATTCCGCTGTGACATGTATATATATATGCTGTTAAGTTGCGAGACCACATTTGGATTGAGTTGGGGTGTTACAAGAAATGAAGGGGGTGTCGGTGTGAATTGGTAAAATATTATTCACCAATTCACACCCATCGACATGCCCTCTGAAAGCTGTCCAGATCGGCATGTCCGGACCACTGTCCAGACCATGTCGATTTTCTTCTTCTGGCGCGCTGGCATTGTTGGTCCGGACCAGCTGATCCGGACACTGGTCCAGACCAAAGTTCAATTGTCTCTAAAATGTTCGTTTTAGCTCCTATTTGATCCCCGTTTGTTGCGTTGGAATCCTCATGCGTAAATCTACTTAATTACATGGATTTTTCCTATATTGAACATATAAATGCATTAGTTCATATCAAAACATAAATCTTAGGAAAAAACGCATAATAACTGGGAAACATGTGTTTCAGATATTGTAATTCATAAGGTATTTAAACCCTAAAAGTCTATATGTTTTGCACTTATCAAACTTCCTCACACTTAGCTTTTGCTTGTCCTCAAGCAAAATACAGAATTAAGCTCCTGAGGAATTCCATAGAATTAAATCTTTGGGTAAAAACAAACGTAGAAGGGAATTAAACATAATAACAATCCTAAGATTAACCTTTGCTCATAACTGTATGTTCCTTCTTTTTAGAAGAAACAAGCTCTTCAAACCAAAAATTTGGAGAAGTTAAATCATCAAGAATGAACACAGATTAACTCGGGATCTTTCCACCATTCTTTCCTTAAATACCCAGAAATGACAAGGGGTGTGAAGTATTGCCTTATTCCGTGGTACCTTTCAACACCACATACTCATGATCTAAATAACCTTAAGCTCTTTTTTTCTTAACAAACTTTTAATAGCACTGTTTGCAAATTTATTTTAAACCCTACAGACTTTTCTCTCCATTCATGTAGCAATTTTGGGTCTTTTATCCCAGATCAAATGATCTTAGGTAAATGGGTGATGAAGCACCCCAAGGACTTAATAACCGAATGGAAGAGGCCCGTTTCAATTTAAAACACAAATATTAGATCAGAGGAGTACCTTGCCTTTTTCTTCCATTCCAAACTTTCCTTTCATTTCCAAAGGTACCGAGTTAAACCAGTTCAGACTTAATAATTATCTTGCACACAAAAAATTTTTTATAATTGCAGACGTGTTATTTGTGAGTGGTTAGAACTGGTATAATTAACATAAAAGAAAGAAATTAAAACCCAAAAATAAACGTCGGGCTGCAAATAAATCCCGGTCGCAGTAGTATAGTGAAAATGTAAGCAACCGGATGTCGAACCGTGGGACTAATATACATATAATAGTTCCTAAGCGTGTCACAAGAGGGGGGGATTAATTGACTTGTAAAATAATAAAAAGAAAGAAAAAATAAACTAAGTTGACAGATAAATAAAGTGGAACTCTGGGTCAGGTTATTATAATCTGCATAATTAAGCTATTTCTACTGGTTTAATAATTTGGCAAGGTTCCTATTATTTTCTTAAGGACTAAGTCATAGCCTCATAAGAACTCGTTCACCTGTAATGCAAGGTTCTAATCAAGGTTCAAGCAAAAGCCTGCGAACGGCAGAGGAGTATTTGAGGAATTACATTTGCAACTGAATACTAACTCATTAAATCATAATAAAGCTTCCTCCAGTTTTACGCCTTAATCAACCTATCTATTTATCACCTGGTCTGATCAAAATAGACTTAGTAGAGCAATTTAATAAATTCGCGAGATCTATTAAAAAGGTGCGTGATAACCTTTAAGCGTAACAAACTGTATATAAATAAAACCAGTAAAAATATAGCATAATTAATACAAACATAATAACTATTCCCAGAGTAAACGTAAACTAGCCTAACATATTAAATAGATAAAGAGAAACAAGAATGATAGAAATCATCCGTAATCACTCCGTCTCACTCTGCTATTTATTGTACGAAGGGCTAGAGGTGAATTGTGGAATGTAGAAATAAATAAAATGGAGAATGCGGGAGAAAGAGAAATGAGATGGAGCGTGTGTGTAGTGTTGGGTCGTGGATGGAATTCTGTGAATTCGTGTGTGATTTATTGGGTGAAGCTCGTGGGTTTAAATAGGGAAAGGAAGAAGAAGAAGCAGAGGAGTTTAATCAGACGCGTGAAGGATTGAGCTCACTGATTGCTCACTGATTGAAGCATTGATTGCAGGGGACATGCGCAGAGTAGATGGATAAGGCAGATGCGAGTTGGAGACAGTCGGTGAGCCAAGTTGAAGACGGCGCGAGCAAGAAGATAAGCTCGCGTCGATTTTAGTTCTCATCCGCCTTCAGTCCGCCTCGGTACCGCCTCGCGGTTATCTATCTCACGTCCGCCTCATAGTGGGCGGTTGCCTATCTCACGTCCGCTAGCTACGAGGCGGTTGCCTCTCCCCGTTCCGCCTCGCGGTTGCGTATTCCTTGTCCGCCACTTAGGAGGCGGTTGCCTCTATCCTGACCGCCTCGCGGTCTTATGTGTGTTGTCCGCTAGTTATTGGGCGGTCCTGTCCATGCGATATTATATATATTATACATATATATAACAATCTTCAACCGGCTCTACATTCTTCGTTATATGTCCGTTTTCTGAGCCGTTTGCGTCTATGCGTTCGTCTCTTTGTCTACTTCATTCCCGGCTTGGTTTTCCTCATGTTAAACCAATAATTTTGTGAGATAAATAATAAAACATAAACTAGAGGAAAACTAACCGAAGTGGAGAAATGAGCAAGAAAAGTGCTAATATTATATATGAAATACACCTAATAAACATGCTCATTTGGACACTTATCACACCCCCACACTTATCTTTTTGCTTGTCCTCAAGCAAAATCACGTACCCAAGTAGGGAATGCTCAATACTAACAAATATTATTATGAAGGGTAGGATAAACATGATCTTTTAACTTATTGTGGAGTGTGAAAAATTAACTGCTGGTGGCATAGGTGTGCTCAGGGTGAAAATAAAATATAGAGTTCCGGGTATGATCCAAGGTACTTCAATGTTTTTTAGGTGACTCGAGAACTTTTACCATGGCCAACTTCTCTCAAGAACGGGCATTGAGGAGAAAACAAAAGGAAAAATAGATTTATGCATTTGTTTCACTTTTGCATAAGGGATGAGAAAATGTAGGCATCACGCCTTTGTATTTTAAGAACACTCAACTCTCTTTTGTTGGTTACCAATGGTGTCTCATGAGTCCTTTATTTTTTTTTCTTTTTAACAGAGAAGTACCCCTTAGCAATCCCTAAGAGGGAAGACAGAAAGAAACCCTGAGCAATAAAATCCAACCATTTGCAGATTATTTGGTCACACCGCATATAAAATGCTCCTCAAAAGTAATCAAAATTTTAAAATTTGTACCATTTATCCTACAATTCATAACAATATTATTCTTAAAGAGAACAACCCACATATAAAGGGTCATAATATTGAATTGGACAAACGAAAGATAAGGAGAGAGATTAAATATTTAAGCACAAAGTGTCACCGAAAAGGCACACTCCCCCACACTTAAATTGAACAATGTCCTTATTGTTCACCTGAAAAACAAGGGAAGCTTCAGAAGACCTTTTCGGTTAGTAGATAAAATAGAGAGAACACAAAGTTCACAAATAAACATTTAAGCACAAACGCTCCTCTGCAAAATTTATTTAAATAAAAGCATAATTTTAAAGAAACTGGTACTCCCCTGATTTTATTTTTGCTTGCGTTTATAGGAGTTCCCCCACACTTGAGCTTCAGCCTCAAGCAGCGTAGCTTGGTTGCGGTGTCCACATGGAGGTGCACCTGCATAAGACACTAGAAGCAACCATACTAAAAACGGGGTTAAAAGTTAGCAAAAATAAAATTTAAAGAGAACCTGAAAATTAAAAAGAGCATAAAAGTGAAATAAAATAAAATAAAAGTACACCCGGGTTGCCTCCCAGGAAGCTGCCCTTCTTTAACGTCTTTGGCTAGACGCCCGCTTGTTATCCTGGATCAAAACAAAACGTTACCTCGGCATATAAAATAAGAAAATTAATACTCCTCAAAATCTGGTGTTTGAGGAGGTACTGCCGGGAACGTAGTTCTAAAGAAGACCCGGCGGTTGATGATTTTTCTTCCTCAAATTGCAGGATGTAAACTTCCTCCTCTTGTAGGTGAGGCTTGTAGAAAGAACGCTGTTCGATATCATCTTCAGAGAAAAATGATTCCTCGAAGGTGATACCGGCGTTTTGTTTGGATATTTGGTGGGAGGTGATGGCAATTCCTTCTCTTCATTTTGAGGATGTAAGTATCCTCATTGCCTGGGTATATTATAGAGAAGGATGGAAAATAGCGGCGATTGATTTTAGAGGGAGGAGTCTCTATGAATGGCTCATTTGTAGTGGGGTGTTCTACCTCTTGAACTGTTTCGCTCATTGATTGCTCTAGTAGTTGAGCGATCTTCTCCAGGTAGTCTGGTTGATCTTCTAACCAGAGTTGCTCTTGGACTATGAGACAATCCTCAAAATCATGAGCCCCCACATTCGGAGCAGTATAAATCCTGCCAAAATTCAAACGCTTCTCCATTTGCCGTGTACAAATTTTTTTTTGTGTTTTGTATATAAAACAAAATTACTGAACAGATTAGAAAATAAAAGGATTAGAAACAAACATAAAAAATAATATAAACAAAATATAAAGAAAATTAATGTAAACAACAAACAAAAATAATATAAACAAAAATATTCTAATATAACAAGTGAATAATCCGGGGCTTAGGGACTAGAATAAACTAGTCCCCGGCAACGGCGCCATTTTGCAGACGTGTTATTTGTGAGTGGTTAGAACTGGTATAATTAACATAAAAGAAAGAAATTAAAACCCAAAAATAAACGTCGGGCTGCAAATAAATCCCGGTCGCAGTAGTATAGTGAAAATGTAAGCAACCGGATGTCGAACCGTGGGACTAATATACATATAATAGTTCCTAAGCGTGTCACAAGAGGGGGGGGATTAATTGACTTGTAAAATAAAAAAAAAGAAAGAATAAAATAAACTAAGTTGACAGATAAATAAAGTGGAACTCTGGGTCAGGTTATTATAATCTGCATAATTAAGCTATTTCTACTGGTTTAATAATTTGGCAAGGTTCCTGTTATTTTCTAGGACTAAGTCATAGCCTCATAAGAACTCGTTCACCTGTAATGCAAGGTTCTAATCAAGGTTCAAGCAAAAGCCTGCGAACGGCAGAGGAGTATTTGAGGAATTACATTTGCAACTGAATACTAACTCATTAAATCATAATAAAGCTTCCTCCAGTTTACGCCTTAATCAACCTATCTATTTATCACCTGGTCTGATCAAAATAGACTTAGTAGAGCAATTTAATAAATTCGCGAGATCTATTAAAAAGGTGCGTGATAACCTTTAAGCGTAACAAACTGTATATAAATAAAACCAGTAAAAATAAAAAATAGCATAATTAATACAAACATAATAACTATTCCCAGAGTAAACGTAAACTAGCCTAACATATTAAATAGATAAGAGAAACAAGAATGATAGAAATCATCCGTAATCACTCCGTCTCACTCTGCTATTTTATGTACGAAGGGCTAGAGGTGAATTGTGGAATGTAGGAATAAATAAAATGGAGAATGCGGGAGAAAGAGAAATGAGATGGAGCGTGTGTGTAGTGTTGGGTCGTGGATGGAATTCTGTGAATTCGTGTGTGATTTATTGGGTGAAGCTCGTGGGTTTAAATAGGGAAAGGAAGAAGAAGAAGCAGAGGAGTTTAATCAGACGCGTGAAGGATTGAGCTCACTGATTGCTCACTGATTGAAGCATTGATTGCAGGGGACATGCGCAGAGTAGATGGATAAGGCAGATGCGAGTTGGAGACAGTCGGTGAGCCAAGTTGAAGACGGCGCGAGCAAGAAGATAAGCTCGCGTCGATTTTAGTTCTCATCCGCCTTCAGTCCGCCTCGGTACCGCCTCGCGGTTATCTATCTCACGTCCGCCTCATAGTGGGCGGTTGCCTATCTCACGTCCGCTAGCTACGAGGCGGTTGCCTCTCCCCGTTCCGCCTCGCGGTTGCGTATTCCTTGTCCGCCACTTAGGAGGCGGTTGCCTCTATCCTGACCGCCTCGCGGTCTTATGTGTGTTGTCCGCTAGTTATTGGGCGGTCCTGTCCATGCGATATTATATATATTATACATATATATATAACAATCTTCAACCGGCTCTACATTCTTCGTTATATGTCCGTTTTCTGAGCCGTTTGCGTCTATGCGTTCGTCTCTTTGTCTACTTCATTCCCGGCTTGGTTTTCCTCATGTTAAACCAATAATTTTGTGAGATAAATAATAAAACATAAACTAGAGGAAAACTAACCGAAGTGGAGAAATGAGCAAGAAAAGTGCTAATATATATATGAAATACACCTAATAAACATGCTCATTTGGACACTTATCAATAATGAAACCATGAAAGCTAACAATTATGAGCAAAACTAATCTTAAAGTTGCTTACCATGTTTGATTTCTCTACAAAATATTTTCACCCGTAAATCTAATGTATATGTATTAGATCAGCTGACACATTTTCAGGGAAAGGTCTCTACTTCCTCACACTTAAGAGGAACAAATGTCCTCAATTGTTCAGTTTAAAATTTTCTAAGAAAGAAGACGTTTCAAAATGTGTCATACTCATGGAGGAAAGCGGTTATGTATAGCAATAGAGATAAATCAAATAAGAGAAGTAAAACGAACTTAACATTATTTAAATTTTTGCAAAAATTAAAACAAACAACTCCCCTTATATCATTGGATTTGAGGAAGTAGCCCTTCCTCACACTTAAGCTTTTGTCGGGGGAAAACGTTCCTCACACTTGCATTATGCAAGTGCTCACTTTGGAGAAGGAAAGTCTTATTGCAACATTTAAAAGGAAAGATGATATTAAATAATAAAGATAGTGCGTACACTAAAACAAACAAAATAAAAAGAAAATTGTCAAACGTTAGCAAAACAATAAATAACAAAGCAGGAATGGAAAAACAAAATAGAGAAAATAATTGTCATCGAATCACTCCGGTGGTGGGTAGTAAGCCTGCCACTGCTGGAAGTCATGGAGTAGAGCTCGTAATTATCCTGAGATCGTCGTGCCTGCTCCCGAAGGTGGGTGATCTCAGCTAGGAATGACTGCTCCATCTGTTGCTGTCTGCGCTCGATCTCAGCCTGAATGATTTTTTATATATATATATATTTTTATTAACCTGAAAAATACTGGGTTGCCTCCCAGTTAGCTGCTCTTTTTAACGTCCTTAGCTAGACGCATGCACTTCATTTTCCCGGATCAAAGATGAAAGTTGACATTGACGTTAACGGGAAGATGAAATAGCTAACAATCAGGATTGAACCACCTGGAACAAAACAAAACATTACCTCAACAATTAAATTAAGAAAATAGTTACTCCATAAAACCTGTTTTTTAGGAGATATTGTTGGTAACGGGTCTCAAACAGAAGACCAGGTGCTGACTGTTGTTCTCCCTCAAATTGGAGGATGAAGACATCCTCCTTCTGTAGGTGAGGCTCATAGAAAGAACGCTGATCGATATCATCTTCAGAGAAAATTGATTCTTCGAAGGTGATAGTGGCGTTTTGTTTGGATGTTCTGGCGGGAGCGAGCATTTCCTCCTCTTCATTTTTGAGGATGTAACTATCCTCATTTTCTGGGTATTGCACAGAGAAGGAGGGAAAATAACGGTAATTGACTTCAGAGGGAGAAGACTCCATGAAGTTGAGGTAGAAGCTGTCCTGTGATGGCTTGTCTTCAAGCTCAAGCAGAAGGTTTGATGTCGTTTGCTCAGGTTCGAACGGGGGTGGTGACAGAGAGTAACTCAAATCCTCAGTAAAGTTGTGCACTATATGAACCATTTCGCTCTCCGGTTGCTGCGATGCAAGGTTTAGTGAACCTTCCATCATTTCATTTATCTCAACTAATTTGGCATAGAGCTTCAGTTGGTTCATGTCGAGGTATTCTTCCTCAGCCCGTTGTTCCACTTCATGGACCATTTTACTCTCTGGTTGTTGCTCCCTTTGAGCTAGTGTGATGGGCTGGTCCACTACATAAATTGCGTTTGCATACTCTTTTGGATTTGGATTGGTTTGTGAGGGAAGTTGGCCGGATGGCCTTTGTTGGGTTAGTAGTTGTTGAATCTGTGATTGTAACGCCTTCTGATCTTTCCTGAGAGTTGAGACCTCCTCTTGAGTGTCTCGAGATTTGTTCATCATGACTCTAAACATTTCTTGTATCTGACCCATCTCAGACTCTGGATTAGTTTGAGGTTCAGGCGGCTTGAAGAGCATCATTACCGTATGAAGTTTTTGAAATTGCCTCTGGCCTCCTTGGAAGTTTGATTGAGGCATGTATTTTGGGAGGCTGAGTTTCTTGGATTCTGGATGTTGTTGGTATTACTGTATCGGAGGTTAGGATGTACATTCTGCTGCCAAGGTGTCAGAAACCTTGATTATTACTCACAAAATTTGCTTCCTCGGCTTCCTACAACTCTTGTAACTCGAGGCATTGCTCGTAGTCGTGTGGCCCGCCGCATTGCGTGCAAGAAGCATCAGGAGTTGATAGGGATAGAGGAGCGTAGCCTGGAGGGTTGTAGATGATCGAGAAATCATCGACTTTGCTTGGTGGGAGTAGGAATTCATGCTCATCTGCTCAACTACTTTCTGCAGGGTGCTTACTTTGTTGCCTGCTGGGCATTGCTCTCCATGAGTTGCTCATGGCTTTTCATCAGCTGGTCAAATTTGTTGTCACTTTCCCCTACTTGGTATAAACCTGGAGTGCCGCCTCTTGATCCGCCCGAGTCCCAGTCTCTGATCTCTTCACAGAGAGACTCTATGCTATTCAGAAACTGTTTTCCTGGCTTTTTCATAATGTCAGCCCCTAAAGAGGATAGTACCATTGTTCTGCACGGACCGATTAAGCCTTTGTAGAACAATTGTGATACTTGTTCTTTCGTCAGACCATGGTGGGGACAAGTAAGTAGTAGTCCTTTGAAACGGTCCCAAGTTTCACAGATGTTTTCCGACCCTGGCTGTCTGAAATTGTAGATTTCAGCAATCATTTCCAACGTTCGGCTCGGGGGCAGGAATTTGTCGTAAAACTTGGTGGCCATTTCATCCCAAGTACCAATGGTACTTGGTGTAAGGCTGTGATACCATTTACTTGCGTTTCCCGTCAGGCTATGAGGGAATAATGACAGCCATGCGTACTGGAGTACTGCGTCGGTTGCAGTCAGACTGTTTGCATGCTGCAGAAACTTAGTGACATGCAACAGGGCTTCGTCAGGATTGGACCCATCGAACATACCCAACTCCTTTACACATCGGATCTGATGATATGGCTTAAGCTTCTGCCACTCGTCGTATTCGGATGAAGTAAGGTGGGGAAGGATGATGGCGGGCTGTTGACCTTGGTTGGACGGCCTGTTGATGTTTCGGACTGTAGCTGGAGTTGATGACATATCTGCTTCCTGGTTTGATTCTATCTCTGTGGTGGTTATGTTTTGTTGAGTTCGTCTCTGCCTCAAAGTGCGCAGAAAGGTTCTCTCGATCTCAGGGATGTAGCTACCTGAATGATTGTTAAAATCGCCCGGTAGGCTGTGTGATCGAGTAACTGGCATTCACCACTCAAAACAGAAAAAGAAACTCGTGATGTGAATAAATAAAAATAGAAAGAAATAACGAGGGGGAATCTAAACAATTGAAAGGAAACAATTCAATAGAATAAAATTAAGAACTTTTTTTTTAGCTTGAGAAAATAAACCGAAAATAAATAAACATAAAAGAAATAAAAATAAAAGCAGTTAAAGTAATTAATAAAATTAAAATAAAGAAAAAGGACAGAATTTAAATTGCAGTAAATTAAATTACAGAAAATAAAGAACTGGAATTTAAATGACAGAATTTAAATGTTAGAAATTAGATGACAAAATTTAAATGTTAGTAATTAGTTGACAGAAATTGAATTACTGAATTTAAACGACGGAATTTAAATGACAAGGGAAATTAAATAAAGAACTGGAATTTAAATGACACAAAATTTAAATGTTAGTAATTAGTATGACAGTATTTAAATGACAGAAAATTAAATGTTAGAAATTAGTGTACTGAAATTAAATAACTGGAAAGTAAATGACAGAAAATTTAAATGACTGAAAAATAAATAACTGTAATTAAATTACTGAATTTAAATTCCTGGAATTTAAATGACAGAAATTAGAAGAAATTTAAATTAACAACAAACAAAATATTAACAGATTAAAGAAAACATAATATTATAGAAACAAAATATTATAATATAACTGGTGAATTATCGGGGCTTAGGGACTAGAATAAATCAAGTCCCCGGCAACGGCGCCATTTTGCAGCAACGGAAAATGAGAGAGGTTGGAGCTGGTGTATTTTAAACAATTGAGAAAGAAATTAATAACTCAAATATCCTTCGGGCTGCAAACAAAACCCGGTCGTAGTAGTATAGAAAACAGAAGCGGCCGGGGTCAAACCGTGGGACTTATAGCAAAATGATATAGAACCTAAGTTTGTCACAAAAAGGGGGGGATAATTGACTCGTTTTTGTAAAGTAAAACAACAGATTAAATTAACTGAGTAGAAGATAATATTAAACGGGACTCCGGGTTCAGGTTTATATAATCTGACTAATTATGCTAACTCTACCGGTTAATTATAATAGTTTGGCAAAATTCCTATTATTATCGTTAAAGACTAAATCCTAGACTTGAAAGATTCGTTTACCAGAAAATGCTCAATCTGCTCTAGATTTGAGCAAAACACATGTAAACAGATTAAGTGCGAGGAATTATATTTTACATCTGAAATTACTAACTTATTTAATCAAAATAAGTTTTCCACAGATTTATCGATTAATTAACCTGTCTATTTATCACTGCTCTGATCAAAATAGACTTTGTAAAGCATTTTAATAAATTCATGAGATTTATTAAAAAGGCGAGAGATAAGCTTTAATCGTAACAAACTTTATTTAATTAAACCGGTAAAAATATAGATTACATAATTATACAAACTATAATTACACCTTCACCCGGAGTAAATCCTCTTAGCCCAACATAATTAAAAAGACAGAATAAGAAGTAAAAGAAATCATCTGGGAAAGACAATTAATTCAGCTCCTTTGAAACTGCTAATATTTGGACAGAGGTTGGACAGAACAACGGTATGGAAAATGGAATGTTTTTATGGGATGAGATGAATTGAGGATTTATGTGGAGATTATGAAGATGAGATGTATGATTTTTGGAGAAAATGGAGATTTTATGGAGGAAAATTGACATTAGTTTGGGGGTGGAATGAGATATGATTTAATGGGGGTTATAGGTTTTTTATAGTGAAAATGGGTAGAAATGAAGGGGGTATTTACCAATTCACACCCATCGACATGCCCTCTGAAAGCTGTCCAGATCAACATGTCCGGACCACTGTCCGGACCAGACTGGTCCGGACCATGTCGATTTTCTTCTTCTGGCGCGCTGGCATTGTTGGTCCGGACCAGCTGATCCGGACACTGGTCCGGACCAAAGTTCAATTGTCTCTAAAATGTTCGTTTTAGCTCCGATTTGATCCCCGTTTGTTGCGTTGGAATCCTCATGAGTAAATCTACTTAATTACATGGATTTTTCCTACATTGAACATATAAAATGCATTAGTTCATATCAAAAACATAAATCTTAGGAAAAAACGCATAATAAGTGGGAAACATGTGTTTCAGATATTGCAATTCATAAGGTATTTAAACCCTAAAAGTCTATATGTTTTGCACTTATCAATCATATAACAAAAAAACAACAAATAAAAAAAATAATGAATATTTTTTCCCAAAACATAAAAAATTAAATATGTTTTTCCAATAAATACAATAATAGATAAATAAATAATAATTACATCTTGAGGTGAAAATATAAATAATAGGAGTAGTAACTATTTTACAGGTAAAGTAAAAAGAAATAGTGGGAGGAGAAAGAAAAAAATAGTGGGAGGAGTGAGAAAGTTAAGAAACTAGGGATGAACAAATGAATTTAGTTGCTTAAGCAATAAAAAATATTTTCTGGTGATATGACGCCTAGGAATCCGTTAAGAACTCCATACCTATTATGGATAGATGTGGATTCCTTTTGGGCCTTAAAGGAGTTCCCTGAATCATCCTAGACCAACTAACAACCATTAGATTAGGAGTATATATTGAAGGTTCGGACTTTTTTTAAATTGTTTTCAGAAAAAATAAAACTTACATTTGGTGGTAGTTAGTTACACTAATTTTGTGGGAATATATTACTTTTACTTTTTGAAGTTACCAACAAAGCCATTACATATTATTTCACGATGTATTCACGGTAGTAAATTTGGTGTAACCTGTGGTCTTCAACAGATACGGCATATTGGTATTAATTCTCCAGTGAACTTCGATTTACCGGTCGTCAATTCACTAGGAAACCGGATTTCATGCCTAAAGAGGAGTACATTGTTACGAATGCCAAGTCTGTATGATACACATGTATCAAAAGAACAAGAGTTTGGTGTTTCATCTGGGAAGGTGTGGTATTTTAGCTTGGTGCTTGAAGGTGTTCGTAAACAAGTGTTATTTTTATTTTTATTGGTATTTTCTGTATATTATATTCTAGATATTGTTTGGGTACGTTTTTAACAAGTGCTAGGTGTTTCACTAAATCTTCTGTGGTATTATGTTTCAATGATATCGGAGTATAATATATCGTGCGCTAGCAAACTATATCAATTCCTTAATGATTATAATGGATACCATAAACCAACACCACACAAGTGCTTATTGAATAGGCGTAAGGTGTTTATTTATGGTACTAGTGGTATAATTATAGGTAAATCTTGTCTGGCAAAAAAATTATACCAATATCTTTTCAAGTATGATTGTTACGAATGCCAAGTCTGTATGATACACAGGTATTAATAGAACAAGTGTTTGGTGTTTCATCTGGGAAGGTGTGGTATTTTAGCTTGGTGCTTGACGGTGTTCGTAAACAAGTATTATTTTGATTTTATTGGTATTTTCTGTATATTATATTCTAGATATTGTTTGGGTACGTTTTTAACAAGTGCTGGGTGTTTAACTAATTATTCCATGATATTATGTTAGACTGATATCGGAGTATAATATATCATACGCTATAAAACTATATCAAATGTGGTTTTTGGCAATGTTGTAATGGTATTATTTTGACTGTAACCGGGTACTTTGTACATACTAATTTGGTTTAACAACTACTTATGTGGAAAAATATTATCAATAGACAATGGTGTTTTAAAAAATTGGTTATGACAATTATACCATACACACTCCATGTCCAAATAGGCAATACACCTGTTAAAGTTTATACCATACACCTGTTAAAGTTTATAATACTGACGAAATTTAACCAAACATAACAATTAAGACATACACACCCCATATCCACTCCACATCCAAATATGACAATTATGTCATACACACTCCATAACCAAATATGCCATACACCTATTACAATTTATGTCAAATATGGCAATTATGCCACACACATACACACTCCATACACCTGTTAAACATTAAAATACAATAAAAGCTACCATATCAAATGAAAAAGTAGACATTGACATAATCTACAAATGAATGTCACGACAATTATGCCATACATACTCCATAACAAAAAAAAGGTGCTCATGACCATCGTCTAGATAAATATAGCACAATGTTTACACAAGCGGCACCATAAATTAATACATAATATTTGGGTCTGTAGACATATGGATTGAGGGGAAAAAAAAGCAACCACCACACTCAATAACACATCAGAAACCTTAATAAAACTCTACACTCCAGTTATTCTAACTATCTCTTTCTCTTGTGTTGTGCCCGTTGACCCTTTTTTGCATGTGCTGGAAATTTTGAACATTCTAACTCAGCTCTCCATGCATCAAATAATGTATTCCCATCGTACAAGACAACTCAAGCACAAAACTGTTTTCTGAACGAGAGCAACAAACTTGATTTTGTCCAATTCAATGTCCACCGTGGATTTTCGTGCCCATTCCAACATTGCAACAGCTTACACAATAAAACTCCACATGAGAATAAGTCATCCTGTTGAGGGTCATTCTCTATTGTCACCTCAAATGTTGTTGCACCAACTTTCTTTCCAATTTTATCAAAATATTGATCCACCAATTGCAACGACAAAAGACAAGAATTACATCCTTATATTTGTACAAACAAATAGAGAATAATGTACAAACATTCAACATTCATCAGTCATACCTACGCATCAAATGCTCTCTAACATTTTTTAACAAAAAAGCACATTGTGTGGAAGATTCAAAAACCTAAATCTGTTATATGCACAGAATGCACCAAGGATCCTTGAGTAGGAGCAGTTTCACTGAAGGAAGTGTACAATTACATGCTGAAACTTAAGACCATTCAACAAGTAACCACATTCATTGTACTGAAACATGAAGCCACATGTACAAAGAGATACCAGAAATATGCATAAATAAAAACCTGCCACATGCTGACCGAACTACTAGCCACATGAACATAGAGATACCATTCATTTATATATATGAGAAGCAGCATCAAGCGTAATCAAATACCTCCTAAAAACATTCTAAAGTACCATATACATCCTAACAGAATTACCAACCACGTGTATAAAGAGATACAAACAATTCAGTCATTACAAGTTCTTACCACATGCTAGTAGAACTACCACACACAAGTACAAAGAGATACCAGCATCATATCACACACGGTTGAAATGTAGTTGCTAATACCACCCACAACCATATAGTCCCATCCTCTATAAAAAAAAAGAAGTACCATACATTGATCAAAAAAGTACCAGTTACAACCACCAGATAGTACCACCCACAATCATCAGATAGTACCACCCATAAACATCATACTGTACTAGCCCCATTATGAAAGAAGTGTACCACACAACTTATAAGAAAGTACCATATTTTTTTGAGTTGATAGTACCATAAACACGCATTAATTGGTAGAACTTGATTACAGCAGTAAATATGACATTATAAAAAATATAACAATTTTTCCATCAGCATAGACGCATACACAACAATATAATTAACAAAAGCACAAACAAAATCTCAAATCAATGGCTTAACATGGTGCGACAAAATAATCAAATTTCACTGTTATGGAAATAGCGAAAAGAAGTGGATGATTCAATTATGTACCTTGATATCAAATAATATGGTTTCAACAACTTATTCAAACTGAGTAGTTCTTCATGTTTATCTGCAAAAATACAACCTTCCAGCATTATTTTGGCCACCATTTTAATAAAACAAAAACTCAATTCAGAATCAATTCAAAACCTATCAATTGTTCGGTACAAAAAAAACTGCCGTAGAATATTCAGCTACAACCAAGAAGAATCAAACTACTATGTTGTTGTAATAGTGAAATTGACACCCCCAAATTGAAGAGATGCGGGGGTTCAATAGAGGCAGGTGGAGCATGATATTTAGCTTCAAACACGAAGAGGCAAATAGAGGTTTTCGTGTTTGCAATTGTCCCTTACGACTGAGAATGTATGAGTGTTGTATTCCGGTTAGGGTTTGATGTAGAGAGGCGCAATATAGCAGTAGAGGAATTTCATGGGGTTGCCGATGAGAAATCCAAACTAATTGCAGCATGGTGTTAAACAGAACCGTGGTGTTGACCAGTATGTCGTTTTCCGTCATGAAGAATAAAGACGAATAGAGGTTGGGTATGGTTTGCAGAATGAATCTTGGTATTCAAACGTGAGAATCCAAAAAAAAATGGTAGCAAATCATATTTTATATAAAAAAATTATTGAATTTATAGAAGATAAATTATGGACCATCCACTAATATTTTATTTGATTCAATGGTTTAAATTTAGTTCAGGATCATTCAGGGACTTTTAATAGGTCATATTAGTATCTATATTCACTATGGATACCCTAACCCATTGCTTTGCTTATGTAGCTCTTGTTAGAGTTCCCGCTAAAATAAAAATAACTATATATGTTTTTCAATTTCAAACATTATTTAAGTATTTTACATGGTCTTCAAACATTCTTCATAAATGCATTTGACGGTCTCATCTAAATAAAACCGCCACAAAGAAAAACAAAATTAGCAACGGCTGAAACACTAACAATGACAATGCAAAAAACAAGCACCAGATCAAATGTTTTTCAATTCCAAACATTATTTAAGTATTTTACATGGTCTTCAAACATTCTTCATAAATGTATTTGACTGTCTCATCTAAATAAAACTGCCACAAATAAAACAACATTAATAATTGCTAAAACTCTAACAAAGACAAATTCAAAAAAATAAGCACCAGATCAAATGTTTTTCAATTTCAAACATTATTTAATTATATTACATGGTCTTTAAACATTCTTCATAAATATATTTGACTGTCTCATCTAAATAAAACCGCCACAAAGAAAAACAACATTAACAACAGCTGAAACACTAACAATAACAACGCAAAAAACAAGAACCAGATCAACAACAATAATAATTGTAGCAATAAAAATATTAACAACAACATCAACAAAAATAATAAAGTTAACAACCACTCCATCATTAACAACAAAAGTTAAAAAAAAACACACACACTCAATAACAAATAGAAACAATAATAAACAAAAAAGGTCTATTTTGGTATTCAACTCATCACGGCTGTTATGAAGAAAAATATTCATATCTACTTTGTAAGTTCTACCTAGCAACAATGAAAAGGGGCAAAAATTATATTAAATAAAAATATACAATTCTCAAAACAAAATTGTAAAAAAAGTATATTATATAAATTTTACAAATACATAATATTACTTTATATATTTTGAGTAAAATTTACAACAACCAAATAATGTTTTCTATTTTTACAGTTTATATATATATATATATATTATTAAATTAGAGAAATTATAAAACAGTACTATATATGTAGATTTTTAAAATTTACCTAAATATTAATATTACCAAAGTTATTATACTTACATTATATATATATATTGATTTGTTACTTTAAACTTATTAAATACAATCATGCTCAACAAAAATTTTATATTTTATATACTAAATTGAGAATATTGAATTTATATTCACTAACACAGTTGTGCTCTAAATTCATAACACTAGAACCAAAATAAAGATGAAAAGAATAAAATTTTGTGTCCAATGTAATTGCAATATTAAGTAAAATTTTAAAACTTACATAATATTATAATTTTGTAATTTTATCTATTTAGTAATATAAAATGTGAAAATATAATTCATTAATTGGATGTTATATATTTACTTTGTATTAATAAAGTAAAATTTTAAAAAATCATTCCTCTTTACTATTTTGTATATTTTTTTTTATTAAATCTGTAACTTTTATATACAATATATTATTCATTTTATACTTCTTTATTTTTAGATCTCTAAAATTATACATACTCATTTTTTCTTTTTATTTAATTTTTTATTATTTTTTAATATATTATAAACTTTTTAGATATTTTGTAAATTGAAATATTCAATATTAATAATTTATAATATCAAACATATTATAATTTTATTTTGTGTTATGGAAAAAAACTTTTTTAAAACTATAAGTAACCTTTAATTGGTATGAATTTTCTTATAGAAAATTTAACACGCGCCTTTCTCAATTCTGCCCATTGCTGCACTGCTCATGTTCGACGCTCTCCACAAAAACGCACGAACATCGCCGGTGATTTCGTCCGACCCCGATCGCGTCGCCGCCGCTGAACGTCGCCGGTAATTAACGGCTTCGTTTGTAATCGCCGCCCCTACTCGTCTCCGGTAAGCCATTGCTGCAGTGCACCTTCCTTTCTCACAGAACCTCACGAACACAGAGGCGCCGGTGATTTCGCCCGCCGCCCCTGCTCACGTCTCCGTCCTCCTCGTCACCGGTAACCCGCGGCCTCCATTTTCAGTCGCCGCCTCACTCGTCGCCGGTGACTTACTGCCATCTCCGGTACGCTCACTGCGTATATTATATTTTCTGATTTTATATTTATATTGTTTATATGCTAAAATTGTGTTGAGTTTTGGTATTATCTGTTGGTTTGAGTTGTTAGTGCTGGCCACCGTTCTGGTTCGGTCCGGTTCTGAAGAAAAGGATTCGGACCGGATCCGGGGCAATTCCGATTCCTAAGTGTGTACTCCCTCCGTCCTGAATTGACCGTCCTGTTTATTTTATGGCACGTTTTTCCACTTCAATATTAAGCATATAAGATAAAATAATTTTATAAAACTAAATTTTGTAACATATAGTTTATCATGTAAGGAATCATATGCAAAACTTAAATTTTCAAAATTAATTTATCTTATATTTAAAAATTGAAGTCAAACGACATGTCTAAATAGTAAACAAGACGGTCAATTCAGGACGGAGGGAGTATTTGGTTTCAGATTTGGTAAAAAACCGGTTCTGTAAATTCACTGATTATCACACCGCAGGATTAATCCCAAAGTAAATTCATTGCCATCGTATCAGCGGCAGAAGAGGGATCGGAAGAGAAGGGGGGCTGGGAATAGGAAGTCGGTTGCTTCGACAGGGAACAACATACACTCTGTGCAGAGCAAAAACAAGAGGAGATTTTATAATCTCATTACCGTA